>JARHVA010008473.1:425000-470000 GCA_037957365.1 Torreya grandis | reverse complement strand
TCCATGGATGTTTTTTTAGATTGTACACATCCTCAGCACAGTAGTTTTTGTGCCTCCTCTTCCAATGTAGGAGCGCATTCTTCCTCTCTCAAATTTAGATCTCATATTTCCCCTAGTTTTTGTACATGTGTTTTTATGTTATAATAATCCCTTGATAAGAATTTTCCTTTAGTTCTCTCTCTTCTTAAAAGTTCCCTCTCAAGGGTGTTGGTGTCATATTATGTTTTTGCTGGTAGATTGGCTACAAATAATTTTTGCTTCCTAGAGGTCCTTTAGAACAATAATGGAACTTAATTCACCCATGGTTATGTTTCCTCTACTCTTACGCAACACAATTTGTACAATCCTGATGCAAGTGTCCAAGAGAAACTAGTTCCTCTATTTTCAAATACCTCTAATGAAAATGACCATCCTATCTTTGGCATTCAGATAATAGACTCTATAGAGAACAAACACATTTCAACCTATGGCATTTTACCACAAAATAGTTTTAACCATGTTGAATATTTTGATGTCACGTAGTTTAGCTATGGAGGTATTGTTATTGGTTGTACATTTGATCACAAAATTATAGATGCTTTCTCTACCAATGTTTTTTTTGCATGTTGGGAAAACAAATATTCAAACTGGTCCAATTTATGTCTAAATCTATGTTGTATTTACTCCATATTGTGCCCTCAAGATACCCCTACTTACTATGTTGTTATTTACAATATGTACATGATGAAGCCTTCTATAAATCTAGGCCAACAAAATTGTCCCCCATGTTGGAGACAAACATAGAATTAAAAAAAACATAGAATGCTCTCTTATGATAGATGAGTGGAGTGAACAAACAACTCAAAAAACATTTATAGACTTGAAACTAGACACTTGAAATAAAATAAAAATATAGAGTAATATTTCCAAATAGAATACAAAATAGATATATATGCATTAATCTTTGCCTGAATGTCTTTAAAAACTTTTATAATCCACTCCTTATAACACAGTTGAGTTACCCACATAGTTATCTATTGTTATTGAAAGAAGTTGAGCTTCACTATATTTTTTTCATCATTTTTTAGAAAATAGATCTTACAAAAATATTAATATGATAAATAGAGTAATGTAAAATGTGCCTAAGAATTCTCTCAAAGCAACCTAAAATAAGAGAAACAAATTATTAAATAACTTAGGTGAGCATAACAGATAGGTATGTGATCAATAGAAAAAGGTTTAAAGAGAATTTAATGTGAAATGGTGAAGAGAGATAAGATATGGTAGAGGAGATTAAATAGTATGATGACCTAGAAGCCACATCCTCCAACACTCTCCCTTAATCTTCACTGTTACGTATGTTAGTTACACCCACAATTTTTTAGAGATGCTCAAACATACAAGTTTCTTCATAAAAATGTATACTAATTATTCTTCAGATCTATAAAACTCAAGACATATGTTTCCATTGTTCACCAATTCATGAATGGATTGATATCTAGTGTCATATTCTTGATGTATTTATAAAATACATGGTTTTTATATAATGAAATGGATGAATTTTTATCACAATGAAATTTGTATCTTCTTCTTGTGTGTGCCTCAAATTTGAAAGTAAATTTCTCATCCACACAACCTAGCAAGTTTTTGATATGGTTGCAATGTATTTCATTTCATCTAATGAAAGTGTCATAGTTGGTTATTTCTTCGATGCCCATGAGATAGCACCCGATTCAATATGAATAACATACCCTGAAGTGTTTTACCTATCATCCATGTTACCTCTCCAATCACTATCCATGTAACCAATCAACTTGAAATCATCTGAAGATGTATATGTGATCCCAAAACTCTTGGTTCTAGCTACATATCTTAGTATTTTTTTTAGATTTCTAATGATATTATTTTGGATTATCCATTTGAAATAATAGTAATTCCATACATAATTTTTGGTCTTGTGGTAGTTAGATACATGAGGCTGCTAGCTAGTCTCTTGAGTAAAGTTCCATCAACACTAGAACTCTTATCCTCCTTGTTAAGATTTAAACCCATTACAATCGATGTAGGAACTAGATTAACATTTAACATCTTGCACATTTTCAACAAATCATCAACATACTTTTATTGACATATGAAAACTCTTTGCTTGGATTGATTTACTTCTATGTAAATAAAATATCTCATGAGTCCCAAATCAATCATCTCAAATTGATTTTTCATGGCTACCTTAAATGATTCTATTGACAAGTTTTTGGTAAAAATCATGTCATCGACATACAAACATACTATTAAGATTTGTCCTTCATTATTCACTTTGACATATAAATTTGGCTTATTTCCACATTTACTAAACCTATTAATCACAAAATAAGAATATATTCTACTATAACAAGTTCTAGAAGCTTGTTTCAATCCATATAAGGCCTTTTCTAGCTTGTAGACTTTATGCTCTTCTCTTTGAATTTCATAACTACGTGGTTATTTTAAATAAAATTCCTCTTCTATTATGCCATTCAATAATGATGATTTGAATTCCATTTGAAAAAAATTCTACCTATTTTGGGATGTAATAGATAAAACCATTCTTATAGTGTCACACCTTGCTACCAGTGTAAATGTTTCATCATAATTTTAGCCCAACTATTTTCTAAAGCCCTTATCTATTAGTCTTGCTTTGTGTTTCTCAACTTTTCCATCTGCATTAAACTATTTTTTTGTAAACCCATTTTACTCCAATCACATCCTTTCTTTTAGGAATCTCAACAAGATCCCAAGTTTGATTCTTTTAATTTAATTGAATTTCTTCATCCATGGTTGCAATCCAATTGTCATCTTTAATTGCATCCTCAAAGTAAATTTGATCATCTTGTGTTAGGAATGAAAAATTAAAATGTAAATCCATATTTTCAGTGTGTTGTGACTCATCATAAATTTCCTTTAGACTATAGGTATTCTTTAGAGTGTTTATATATTGTGATCTCAATGATGCAAGTGTTGGATTAGATGATCCACTATTATTATTTCTAGTTGGAGTAGATGGATTTGGCATGCTAGATGCCTTAAAAGGTGTTGTAAGATCATTTGATTGTGGATTTTTAGGAACATTTTATTGTGTATCATCTTCTACCATTTCATTTTCATGTGGTATTATTTTTGTAATTATATTTGTTTTGTCAATGCTACAATCACATACTTCTTCTTCAACAAATTCTACATCATGACTGATTATTACTTTCTTTGTAACTGAATTGTATTGTTTGTATGCCTTGGATTTTTCACTATATCTAATGAAAATATACTTTTCACCTTTTTTATCCAACTTATTTCTCAACTCTTGTCATATCAAAGAATATGATACACATCCAAAGACCCTCAAATGTGAAACACTATGTTTTTTCTTGGTCCAAACTTATTTTCTTATCTTATTAATCATTGCTTTTGTTGGACACTTATTAAAAATATATACAACACATGTAACTACTTCAGCCTAGTATTCATTTAGTATATTCTTATCTTTTATCATGATTCGTGTCATTTCCATGATTATTCATTTCTTTTTTTTTAATATTCCATTTTGTTGAGGTATGTATCTTGTTGTAATTTTTTTTATTATTCCATTTACCCTAAAAATATTTAGAAAATCATTTGATATGTATTTGACACCTCAATCAATTCTCAATATTTTGATATAATATCCACTTTCTCTTTCATCTTTTTCCTTGAACTACTTAAAAACATCAAATGCATATAATTTTTATTTCAAGAAATAGACCCAAGTCTTGCGGTTGAAATCATAAATGCATGTCAATAAATATAGATTTCCACTTATAGATGGCATTTACATTAGTCCACAAAAGGTATAAATGGAAAATTTCAAATGGATGTCTTTCCCTACAAGATTTCCCAAGTGGAAATTTTTATCTATGTTGCTTTCCAAGTATGCAACTCTCATATTTTATTTTAAGTTGTTTTATTGGTAGAAATCCATATACCATTCTCTTTCTATACAATAGATGAAAAACTAAAAAGTTTAGATTTCCAAATCTTAAGTGTCATAACCAAGACTGATCCTTCAATGAAATTTTAAGAGCTAATTCAACAATTATTTGGAATCCTTGAGGTTCTAAACCTATTTTACTTTGTATCTTGAGAGGAAACATTATATTCCTCATCATTTTTGCTTTTGCAATCAACCTATTGCTTGGTTTCTTGTCCAAAATCACACATTCACCATTCTAAAAATATATCTTATATCTTTTTTCCATGAATTGACCAATTCTCATTAGATTATGTTTCAATCCAGGGATGCAATATACATGGGGGATATGATTATTTTCACCTTATTTTATTCTTATGTTAATTGATCCTTTCCCCATACCTAATACTTTATGATAATTTCCTAACATCACTTTTGATTTTACTGAATAATACATTGTTGTAAAAAACTCCTTGCTTTCACTCATATGGTTACTACACCTGCTATCAAAAAACCATACATCCTTTGAGCTCTCATGTGCAACATTACATGTGATAAATATTGTGTTTTGTTCACTTCTATTGGGTTGATTTTTGTTTGTAAAATTTACCTTTTGTTTATTCATATAAAATTGTGTTTTCTACATTTACATGCATGCTTCCCAAATATTTTACAATAATGACATTAGATGTAGGATTTATCATACCTTTTTTTCTTGATGATGGTTATGAAAATAGTTTTTGCCTCTTCCTATTGATGATATGAAAGACATATGCGAGCTTGATGTTAGTCTGATTTCAAATTGATGAGATTATCTACCTCCTCTTGATGAAAAATGACCTCTACCTCTACTGTATTTGATCTTCATCTTCTTTTTCTGATTGAAAGTTGAGTTTTGAATGCATTCTCTAATGAAGGTGAGCCTGAACAATTCAACCTTTGCTCATGTGACAAAACTGACCCCATTAACTCATCAAATGATAACTGGGATAAATCCTTGGATTATTCAATGACCACTATAACTAAATCAAAATTTCCACTAAATCAAAAACATATTGTGATAAAAATACGTTTTTCATTTTTATGCTCAAAAAATCATAATTTTTACCATTAAAAATTGGTATTTGGGGTTGAGTGATGCTACCATCCACTCTTACCATGGATTTTACATAAACTATTATTATTCCTTTTGATATTTATGTCTTTTTTATAAAACATTGATCTTTTCTTGTTTTAAAACAAACCCCAGTGAAAATTCTCAACTCTTCTCCTCAGGATCTCTTTTATTCTATTTAGTCTCTAATCTGATACCAATTTGTTGGAGATAAACATAGAATAAATAACAAGACTTAGAATGTTATCTTATTCCAAATGAGTATAATAAATAAACAACTCATAAAATATTTATAGACTTGAAACCTAACACTTGAAATAAAATAAAAATATAGAGAGTAAGATTGCCAAATAGAATACATAAAAGTTATATATGCATTAATCTTTGCATGAATGTCTTTAAGAACTTTTATAATCCATTCCTTCTAACAGAGTTTCACTACCCACATAGTTATCTATTATTTTTGAAATAAGTAGAGCTTCACTTCATTTTTTTCATCCTTTCTTTAAAATAAAGCATACAAAAATATTACTATGAAAAATAGAGTAATGAAAGACATGTCTATGAACTCTCTCGAAGCATACATAAGCAAGAGAGAGAAAGAGCCTTAAATAAATTAGGTGATCTTGGCAGATAGGTATGTAATCAAAAAAAAAGTTTTACAGAGAATTTAATGTAAAATAGTGAAGAGAGATAAGCTTTGGTGGGAAAGATTAAATAGTATGCTGAGATAGAAGCCACACCCTCCAACACCCCACATTTAGCATGTAGAATTTTATTATTTTCATGACAAAAATGTTTCATATATCCATATTATTGCATATAAAGATGGAAATAGATACACAAATTATAGGCTTTCAGTGCTTATTTATGGAAACTGCTAATGTACACCGAAGAGGTGAATGACAATAATAATTGTAAAATATGAATAGTTGTAGAAGGTTGATCATGTTTGAAAAATATTATAATGTATGATAATTACTTTAGAAATATTTTAATATTGCCTTATATCGAGTCTAATTTTGGTGACCTAAAAAACAAATCACTTAGCTGAAGTGTAGGCCTAATTCATGATGAAACATATAGTGTATCAAATGAGGAGCACTATCAAAGGTTTATTGATCTGGTTGAAACTGTAAAACCATCGTCTATGATATCAAATATTTACTACAAAGTAAAATACATTCAATCAAGTGGACCCATAGTTTTGGTATCTTCTAGACTATGTTTTTCTTTCTACAAAGTTGATCATGGATGGGGGTAGCCTTCCTTCATAAGCTACCATTTATATCAGGGTGGTTAATTAGGCTATGTTATTCCATTATGTATCCCTTCGGAAGATGGTAGTCAGGTAGTATATATGCTTCTTCCTCTTGATCAATTTAATGTGCTTGAACCCCACTCAAATTGCATTTTCCATCAAATTACAAAAGATCAATTGGTTTTATGTTAACAATGGGTTAATGGGGATAAGTGTTTATCATTTTACCTACATAATCACCAAATAATGTGGCACGAATGTACCCATTTCAATTTTTAACTTTATCTATAGTGACTTGTGGAAATAAAATACACTATGATCAAGAAGTACTCTTTATCTTCTAATTTAGATGAGTTACTAATTTTTATTATCTACTTATGTTTGATTTATCACTATTGATGATAATATAACACTTCACATTTTCATGGTAAATTCTATATAAATGGAATATCATCTACTTAATTTTGAGTTTTCACTATTAAGGAAGTCATAGTTTGTGATTACAGACTGTGCCACTCATAAGGTATGGTAATTATATAAATATATGTCTAAGACATCAATATATTAATTAAAAAAATATTAAAGATAGAGTATACAAATGGTTATAATGAAAGGTTGTCAGTTGTTATTTATGGTCTAATGTTTATGTAAAAAAATTATAAAATGTTAAAAATAAAATTTGATAAATAAATATAAATAACCAAATAACAATACACTAACAATATCAAAGAGAAATGGTGGAAAATCATCTTTGGATGGAAGAGCAACCTAATAGGAAGACTCTCACAAATGAATATTTGGAATAAAAAATTCAACCCAAGAAGTATATGGAGAATGTAAAGGTACCATAATTCCACACATAAGAGGTGGAGGTAATATAATACCTTATTGATCACCACCCTCCACTAGAGATAATTAACAACATAACCCCCAAAAAATAATTCCACTTGTTTGAGCTCTCCAATCTCCACATTCAAGAGCATGGGTGTGGGATATAGAGTATGAAGCAACATCACAAGTAGTTGCACCCATATCTAGGTTTGAATAAATAAAATCCTTCTATTGGCATATTGGGAGTGACATTACTCATGGTGTATGGCATTCTCCCTAAATAATTGAAGGGTGCTTCTGAAGATGTTGAAATTCAAGAAAGATCTTCTTTACATGCACTTGGATATACAAACATGTAGAAATGATAAAAATAACATTATAATTACTTTAAGAATCTAATAAAGATTCTCAATATTGAAAAAGATAGTATTTATAGATTTACAAAGTTTGAAGAGGATAATAGATCCAAAAAATATAAATAAATACTATGTATTATGGTTACTAGTGAGAATAATCCTCAAATAAATCCATCCTCCAATTAATGAGCTTTAAGTAGAAATGATAAAATAAATTATATATCTATTTACAAAATTAATAATCATGATGGAAAGCCTAGAATATGTGTTTGAATGTCTTAGGTGTAGTATACGCAAGGAACTTTTGAATTAAAAACTCAAATGTGTTTGAATTTTTCCCCTAGAGATGGACCCTCGTAGACAAAACATCAAATAAAATGAGCAAGACTAAAATAAATATTATGTAATACAAAGTGTAAAAAGACACCTTTCAATAAACAAATCTCAATAAAAATATAACATACACTAGTAATAACATCAAATAGGAATGATGGTGGATCATTCTTTCGAAAAAGAGTAACTCAGGAATAAGGATCCTATAAAGAAGGATATAGTGTAGTAAAACCATTATGATCATAGTATTGAGGCACCATAATACTAGTTTGATCATCATTACTCATCAAAGATAAACAAAAACACAACCTAAAAAAATATTTTCCACTCAATTGATTCCTCCAACCCCTTTCTTTAGGGGGCACAGATGGGGCAAGCAGGGAATAGGGGTACATGGGAGAATAAATGTTTCACTAATTTGTGCTACATTGTAGGTTTTAGTGGAAAATACCATTTTAGTGGCACATTCAGAGCAAAATTTATCATGGTACATGGTGTGCTCCCCCAATTAATAAGGAGCAATTCTAAAGATGATGAAACTAAACAAATATGTACAAACACTATATACCATGATGGAGATCCTAGGCTAAACAAATATGTACAAACACTATATACAATCAAGGCGTAGGAATTAAAGAACAAGAAAGTAACTATCTAGCCTACCTACACTAATTCTAACTACTCTTATAGTTCACTCCATGAAGACCCTAGGTGGGATAGCAGAGAATTAGTGATTGATCTTTAAATTGAAAAGTACCACTTGGTAGCCTTGTGATCCTTTTTCACTCTACACTCTTCCATTTCTATTGGGGTAATGCATTCTCACCATGTGCTAGTCCTATGTTTTATTGTAACTCCATTGAAAAGTCCAAATTTGTCTCATACTTTTGGATCTTCATCATTCGATCAAATGCATGTCATCAATCCTTAGAAGGTGATCAATATTTTACCTAGGATATGATGCTTTGTTGAAGTCTTAACTCATTACACTCAATTAATCAAATTGTGTATGTTTCAATGTGTACCATTGATCATCTTAAACTTGCTCAGGTTTTAATCATGGACCATATCATGAATTTTTTGCATTGATCTCATACCATCAAAACATTCCCATCTGATAAAATTTATGTCATTGATCATTAGCTTTAAATTTAAATATTAAACTATTAAATCTTTGTCATTCGATCAAATACATGATTTCAATCATGATCCATGGGTTTGAGGTAGATTGGTTCCTACAGATAAGGGAAATGATTAAGTTAGGAACCTAGGAACATATAGAACTTAAGCTAAAGTCTTGGACCAAGGCTTTCATTTGTATTAATAAATATGAATAAAGATTTAAGATAAAGTTTTAAGCTAAGTTTAAAAAAATTTAAAGTAACCTCATGAATTAAATAGTACTAGCATAAATTTTTAGCTTAGGTGTGAAGCATAATTAAAAAGACATTATGCTTAATAAAAGGGACTAAGCATTAGCTAGACCATGCTAATAGATATAAGGAACCAAAGGCCATGGGATATCAAGGGGACCAATTATGAATTTTTAGACTAAGGTTTAGTCATGTTAATAAACATGACTAAGCCTTAGTATAAAAATTAAACTAAGTCCATAGCATATTTAAAGTGATCCAACACAAAATGTTCCCACCAATTTTTAATTTAAATGAAGGAGCCTAATCTAGGGAAATTGGAAAAAGGGTTTTAATATGCTCAGACATGAATTCAAATTAATTTTTGACACACCAAAGGCTAGTAAAAGATAAATTTGACATTAAACTATAAAATACAAATATAGTCCATTGAAGGAGGGCTCCATTAAGCCTACAATCTGAAACATAGAGATCCAACATTAGCAAACATAGACAAGATTAAACCATGATTATATGTAAATATGCCTACCAAATTAGGTGTGAATGATATTCAAATAAAAATAATGTGCAAACATGCCATTGACACTCTAATCAAGTGAATTTTTACTTTTAAGGTAAAAAATTGCATAATTTGACACAAGGGTCCCCATTTTCAGGAATCAAGGTATTTTGACTTCAAAAAATGGCGACTTCTAGAGGAAAGATATAAATATGTTAGAATTGAAATACTTTGGTTCAAACTAATAATTATGTTAGTTATTCAATTTGATCAGTCACCATTATTTAGATCAATTCATGGTTGAAATAAGTCTTGCACATGCACAATTGGGATCAAACATCAAGACCTTGTCATGATGTGTGTGTGATTTTATTTTGCTTACTATTTATCATGGGATTTAGGGGAAAACTTACATATTTAATGAATTTAACCATTAACACTGAATTATAGCATATTTAGATGTCCATTAAGAACCATGCTTAACTTAGGAAATGCTTGGACATTGCTCTATTGCTAGCCATGCATCCATAGCCCTGAAAGTGATGCCTTTGGCTCCACTCAAGGCCTTGCTCCACTAACATCTAGGAATTTATAACCCTGGTGGAGCTTACAATAAGCATCTTTTCTTAAAAAGATTTTAAATTTTACAATAAATCTCTTATTTTTGTATTTTTTTGATGATTTTAGGCTTTCTAGCAAAGGCTAAGAACCAAGATAGCTAGGTTTAGGGATTTGGTAAAATTTTTGATCCTCATAAAATCACCTATGGTTGTAACCTTTGTCCTAAGTAATAATTTTTATTAAGTGCAAGCATGACTATGTTTCAATAATTCAAACCTTCAACATATATGTACAACCCTTATTAAAATCAAGGTTAGATAAAAAAAAGGCTTACATTTTATAGGACCATTAGCCTATTCACTATTATTTGTCAATTTCTTAAAACCATAACATCAAGCTCATATTTCCAACCCATGGTCAATCACATGCTTAAGATTCACACTCGCATTCCTGAACTATGGAGTTTCTTGAGCAACTAGATAACACTTGAGCTGAGAATTATCTAAAAGGACTTATTAGAGGCAAGGAACAAAGTATATAAAGCAAACATACCAAACATGAAGTTTTAGAATAGAAATTAAAGGAAACAAGTAAACAAATATCTACAAACACTATATACAATCAAGGGGTATGAAGTAAAGAACAAGAAAGAAACTAATCTAGCCTACCTCTATTAATTCTAACTACTCTTATAGTTCACTCCATGAAGACCCCAGGTGGGATAGCAGAGAATTAGTGATTAAGGTATTACCCATTGGTGGGCAGTGTGAACTTTGCTCCTTGTAAGTCTTTAAGTTTGAAAGTGTTATCTCTAAGTATCTCAACAATCTGATTAGGACCTATCCACAAAGGTGTGGACTTCCCATGTGTAACCTTAGGCTCAGATTACTTGTCCCAAAGAGTAACTAAGTCTCCTTTTTTGAACACCTTTATCTTTGAACACTTATCAAACAACATTTTCACTATGGTTTGGTTCCTACTGAAATTGGTAGAAGCCTCATCTCTTACATATTCCATCTAAATAATGTCCAACAGCTTTGAATTTGAAAATTCATAATCCTCTTCCATGTAATCTTAAATGAGCCTGTATGTTGGTATCTTGAGTGTGATGGGGAATATAGGATATTTAACATATACTAATAAGAATGGTGATGCCTTGAGGGCTTGCTTGAGTCTAGTTCTATATATCCAAAGGGCATACTTAAGTAACTTGTGTCATGTTCTAGATTTGTTAGTTGTAGACTTATTTATTGCCTTTATTAAGTTCTTATTCATTGATTTAGATACTCCATTAACTTGAGGATAATGGTTTGATGAAAATTTGAGGATGATTTCATTGTCATACACCCATTTAATCATCTCAATGGATACAAAACTAGATTCATTATCATAGACTAGAGAGATTAGTGTTCTAAATCTGGTACATATTTTTTATCTAAAGAATTTGATCACTTATTCAATTCTCCATCACTTGGTTTCCACTAATTAAATCCATATTTTGTAGTAGATGGTGGTAGTGAGCACATACTTATGACCATCTAAGGAATTAACCCCCATAAAATCTAGTCACCACTGAGCAAAAAGTTTATCAATCATAACTATATTTAGTGGCATTGTATGCCTTGGGATATTTGGTGTTGAATACTCGGCATGAATGGAATTATCTCACATGATAGTAATCATCCTTGAAGATAGTAGGCTAATAATAACTATCATGTAATAACTTGTGTGTTGTTATCCTTCTTGATTGATGTCCACTTCTTAGCTTTTCATGAAATGTGCTTAAGATCTCAACTACTTCACTCTTGGAGAAACATCTCAAGTATATGCCTTCAAAGTTTTTTTTTGTATAAAACTCCATATTTAATCAATAAATAGGCTACCTTGAGCCTTAGATCTCTCTTTTTCTCCCTACTTAACCCTGTAGGATAATAACCATTGATTAACAGATGGACAATGGGATCATACCAATCATTGGGCTGAAAATTTTATTTCTCAACTTACATAATACTTAGCTTAGGGTTACTATTGGAAATTAACTAAATTAAACCTTGGAACCTTACCAACTTAGTTCTATTCATGTCAATGTCATAGTCTTGAAGCACACACATCCACTTACCTCTCCTTTTTTTAAGTTCATTTTGATTTAGAATGAGTTGGCAGGGTCTGGCAGAATTGCATGCACTTTATTCTTAATAATGTAATGCCTAAATATTTTTACTACCTTAACTAATGGAAATTCTTGATTATCAATCAAATAATATTTCAAGTTAGCATTTTAAAACTTAGTGCTCACAAAAATAATAGGATGATTACATCCATCTATTTTTTGAGCTAGAACTACATTTATCATATTATCTAAATGAAAGGAGTAAAGATAAAAATCTATAGTAAAGTATGGACATATCAAGACTGGAGCTTGTCTAATTTCCTCTTTGATTTATTTAAAATATTTCTTGGTGTCCTCATTCTAGGTGATATTGACATACTTCTTTAACATGTCATTGAGTGGCTTCACAATCTCTACCAAGCCAAAAATGAATTTTCTTACAAAGTGAATTTTTCCAAAAAATGACTTTAATTCCTTTTTACTATTAGAAGTTTCTATCTCTAATACTGCAGATACCCTATCAGAGTCTATAAATATTACCCTCTTCAGTAATAACATGTCCTAATAAATTTCCCTTAGTCACACAAAACATACACTTCTTGGGATTTAGGGAAATTCCATACCTTCTGTATCCCTCAAATACCTATTTTAGGTGCATAATATGATCCTCCCTCTTTTTAGAAAAGAAATTTAGATCATCCATGTATATAATAATGCACTTACCTACAAGACCTTGGAAACCATGATCCATATCCCTTTGAAAAGTGGCTCTTGAATTTATAAGCCCAAAGGGCATTCTTTTGTAGGCAAAGGTGCCCCACTTAGTAGTAAATGTATTTTTCATCCTTTATTCACTAATACCTATTTATATCCTAAAAATACATCGAGAAAGGACATCATAACATAACCAAAAATAATTTGGACCACTTCATCAATAGAGGATAAAGGATAGTTATCCTTTTCAGATGATCCATTCAAGTTTCTAAAGTCAATATACAATCTAATTTCCCCATTTTTCTTTTTGACCATGAATAAATTAGCTATCCAAAGTGGAGTATCTAATGAGAAGCATAATTTTGGCATCCAAAATTTTATTGGCCTCTTTGAATATCAATGGCTCAAGGATAGGGTTGACTAGCCTTTGTTTCTATCTAAATGGATTTCAAGATTCATTTAGGTGTATGGTATGAGTTATGACTCTAGGATCAAAGATCTGTAAGTCATCATAGGACCATGTTATTAAATATTTATACTTGGTCAACAACTCTTTGTAAATTTAATTTTTGATGCTCATATGGTTATACCAAGATTAACCAGTTGAGGTTAATTTTGAGGTCTAAGATCAACTATCTTGTAGTCCTTCTTATTCACTTTGGGAATTCTAGTGTTCTTAGTTAGTTTGTTTGTGTCACATAGTCTCTCTAAGGTAATCATGCCTTTTGGAATCTTGTTTTCCTTTAAATGAATGACCTTTTCATCAATTTTTTAATCATTATTAAATGTTTTTTTACTAACCTAATCTATGACATGAGCTTCAAATGATCCTGAGCTAGTCATGAAGTCTAGGATATATTGGTAACCAATAAACACCTACATATGGCTTGTATTATTAGAGACTGAAGGGAATGAAAACAAATCAATACAAAGGGTTTGGGAATCTTTTTTTGGCATGAGATTGGTTGTAGCTAAGGTAATATCATTAGCATCCTTGTTTTCTTCACTAGGGATACAAAAAAAATTAAAAGCATAAAAATATTCAAGTATATCCCAAACTCTAAACCTATATATCTTAAGGTATGATAATTTTCATTGGTACTTACTCCTTACCATGTTGACTACTGGCTCTAAATCACCATGAACTAGGACTTTCTTGACTTTATACTTGATGCCAAATTTCAATCCTAAGATTAGTGCTTCATATTATGTATGATTGTTAGTGCATGCAAAATGAAGTCTATAGGAAGTACGATACTCTTTACTAACTAGATTGGTCAGAATAATTATTATCCTAGATCTAGACTTACATCTAACACAATCAAAATATAAATTCCATAGTCTAGTACAATATGAGAAATTTTAGAGTCACATACCTTAGTAGTCTCAAGAGTGTACACTCTTAAATTAGAGTCTACAATGTTAACCCTTTCATTAATAACATTCTACTTATTGATCATGAGATTAAATTTAGGTTATCTTTTTATCCTAATTTGGTTGGGGACTCCCTTCCAAGGTAACCACATATATGAACACTCGATTGACATATAACTAATCAATATCCTGGTTCAATCTCTGCTCAATAGTATCCCATAAGCATTAGGGATGTCCACCACTTGGATATCAATAAACTATTGGATCCTTGGTTCTAAGGTAATCTACGTGTGAACATTTAAAAACTCACCAATTACATTGACTCTTGATTTATCTAACTAAGTCACAACTCTATCATATTTAGTTAGATTCAAACCAAGTTATTCATAGATACCTACAGGCATGATGTTTGTAGATGCACCAAAATCTTTAAAAGATTATGAAAGTTATTATCAAAGATAATGAATATTAATAAGGAAGGGGGAATATCTACTTTGTTCTTGTGTATTGAAACATTGGCATGTGTATCCTTTTGTGGTTTAGTAGGTCTCTTGTTTAGGGATTCCAAAAATAAATCCCTTTCTTCAATAATCGATGTTAACTCA
The DNA here is from genome assembly GCA_037957365.1 of Torreya grandis. NCBI lineage: Eukaryota > Viridiplantae > Streptophyta > Pinopsida > Cupressales > Taxaceae > Torreya > Torreya grandis. The sequence continues at coordinate 454,914 of JARHVA010008473.1, read as the reverse complement.
TGAAATGTAATGTTTGCCTTAACCATTTTCATGTCCTCCATAATATTATATCCAATTGTATTGGAAATATTAGATGTATCAATATTATGTTCATAAGTACTTCCCTTAGGAGGCTCTAGATTGTTGTCTCATGTAGTATCAGGAGGAATGTCAAATTTATTTGGAGGAGTTGAAGTAGGTAATGGTTTCCTCTATTCCCTATTTCTCATAGGATAAGTTCCTACAAAAATTGCTAAAAAGAATTAATCTCTTTAGGAATATCTTCAGGGTTATTGTTCTCTTGGAAAGAGAATTCAAATGTCTCCACCATGAGTGTTGGATCAGATGATCTAAATGACCTTGAAGATCTAGATGTACCTAAATCACAATCCTTATTGGAGACAACTTAAAAAGTATCTAACTCTTCTTGAAAGTATCCAAAAGCATTAAAAAAATATAGACAATCCATTTCACCATGCTTAGAATTGAAATGTACCCTACAATAGTTAGGTAAAGTAACATCAACAAGATTTATATCAGCCATATTCTTGATATCAGATGGCTCATTATTCTTTTTGTTGTGGTAACTATCATTCTGATACTTTTTGGTGGGTCTGTTGAACATTTGAAAAGATAAATTACTATTATGTCTTTCCATAGTATTGCCTACTTGCTTTTACAACTGAAATAATTCAATGCTAAGCTTTTGAACCATTTTCAAGAGAGAGTCACTATCATTCCTTGGTGCCTTAGAATTATGAACTTAGGTATTAACATTAGTTGTAGGCTTCAAATAATTTTGATCACATGGATGAAATATACTTGAATTATTGTTCAAGAATGATAGGTTTTGAGTAGGATGTGCATGATTCAAATGTAGTTGGTTCAAGACTAGAAGTCAGTTCAAGGTAGGAATATTTTGGTTGGCATTAGGAATGAAATTCATAATAATTAAATGTGTGTTAACATTATGAATGGAGTATTGAAATTTTCCTTGTAGTTTTATCTGGTCTTTAATGATCATAGCCTTGGCAAAAGCTAAAGTTGATGTATTCATGGGCCCAACAGTTCTCTTTATAAAGATACAATTCATGGGATCAAAAGCATCCTTGTAGATTTATAAATCCAAAGCATCATCTAGTCTATAAGGAGATATGGTTATGTTATACATATTTTTTAATATATAATTTAAGGCTCGTATGGTCTTATTTGAATCTCTTTTGACTATGGTAAACTATTGGTATGAAACATAGGGACTAATGATTTTGCCAAATTGATCAATGAAGATGTTATTAAAATCATTCCAACTAGTAATTTAATCTTATAGAAGGTTGAGAAACCAATGATAAGAAACATATTAGAAAGTAAATGTAAATAACCTACATGCTTCATCCTCATGGGTCATATTCAACAATCTTAAAGCAACTTTGAAAAATTTAATGTCTTCTTCAGTAGTTACAACACTATTTAGATTAAAAATAGGCAAATACTTTTTAGGATTATGAGGGAGGTCATGTAATAAACATGGTATGTTAATTGAGTACCACCTATCCAATCCATACCTTGATTTGGATTAAACATAGGAGCACCCTGAATTGGTGAAGTTGGCAGAGATGTTGAAATCCTACTCTTACCTTTTCTAGATCTAGTTCTCCTATGAACTTCTAATGAAATGAAGGGTTCTCTTGTTTCTAAACATGACCTTATCCTTATCATTAGAAATTCCATCTTGATAGATTTGAACTCTATTAGAAATATGATGTTTAAACCTTATCTTTTTTAAAAATAATGATCAAATTTGCACATTAATTAAATTTTACATAAAGATGTATAAATAATGACAAAAGACACCAATCTTTAACTAAATCAGCTCAAGGATGTATCTAGACACGTGAGAATGAATGATCTTTACATGTTCAAGTACAAATAAACACATTTTTTCAAAGGATCTATCAATCTTTGAATAAAATCACCATTACTAACCTCAAGCCTATTGAATTCTTAGATCTTAAGCTATCTTTACCACAATTTTGCATATAATTTTAAAAATATCAATCTTTGATAAAAACAACTAAAATTATCAAATATACCACAAACATACAAATATCTATGTAAGAGCCTCCTTTTAGTGCCAACAAAGCTTGCCCTATTGATGCCTAAATATGTATCGAAAGGTGCTTAGAGTGTTTAGGAAACACATCTCACTTATAAATTCTAGGAATTCAATGCATAAGATGCAGGTTTTGGTAATCCTATTATCCTTGGTGGAATAAAGTCAAAACACATGAATTATTTCACCAATTTATATTAATTGGTGGTTGGGAGCCATCATGGCCAATAGTTATCTTTGAAAATATGAACGAAATATGTACTGATTGAAGTGAATTATGCTCAAACCTATGTCTAAAGCTAAACTAACATGGATATACACAATGAAGATAATTTAGAGTGAATTGGTTAAAAAAGGATAAAAAGGAGGGGTAAGTCATAGAAAAAATGTTATTGATCTTTAATACAAAGATTATGACAAATTTTTAATTTCATCTTAACATGCATTCAAAACTAATGTATGACATCGAACAACTTAAGCCCAAATCCTATCACATATCAGGCAAACATCTAAGGAGGTGTTAAAAGGATGCACATAAGAAAAAGAATTGATTTAAGGATTTAATCCTATAAGAAGATAGCATAAGCAAATATATAAATGTAGAGCAAATAAAACAAAGTAAACCTAAGAACCTTCACCTAATCTAGCATTAGCATAAATTAGAAATTCTAGATTTAAAGTGCACATCTAGAATTCATAGGAACCTTTAAAATCTTAAACTAAGAACAAGAAAGTGAGAGAGAAACCATAATAACAAATGACACAAAAAAATATAGACAATAGTTTTGGATTTCCTTGCTTGTATTAGTTTCTCAAAATTTTACATAGGTTTTAGCTCAAAACCTCCCCAACGCCACCCGCCCCCAGCCCCCCCCCGTCCGCCCATTTTTTTACAATTGACAATACTCTTTTTATATAATGTTACCTCTTGTCAGTCATATCAAATTAAATTTGAACAAGTGTTAGGATAGTTGTCATGTGCATTGTGACCCTTGTGCTACTGAAGTGTTAGGATAGTCTTCTTGGTAAATTCTTTTTCAATCTATCATGGTTGTGAATTTCAATCAAATTGCTCACTAGTGGATCAAACTTTGATTTCAGATTCAATTGTGTTGCACTGATGGCAATCTAACTTATCTAGCTTGATTAAGATGATCATATGGTTGAACTAGGGCTTTTTTTCATGTTAGAGAATTTCTAAAGGTTTCATCGGCACTTTAATAGTGGTAACTATTTTAAATAACACGTTTCATGCCTTATATCATGTATTATACCTTTGCCTTTTGTGGGTCCAATAAATCTTTATATCCACCACTTTATAATTACATGGCATTATTGTGGCACCTCCATGGCATCTCTATGGAACTTTCATGGCAAACTACTCATCAATGTTTAAAAATGACCATTGTATTTTGAAAGTCCTCCCTTTATCTCATACTATCTGATCATTTTTATACAAATCAACACTATTCATTTATCTTTGAAAGATGCCCGGGCTTTAATTTATTTTGGCTTTATTAAAAATTCCACTTTTATCACACACCATTCAATTATCTTACATGAATTAATGTTGGCCATTGAGCTTTTGAAGGTGATCAATATTTATCTTTAGATAGAGGCTTGACTTTCAAATTATTGATCTCATACTATTAGATCTTGTTTATGCAAGCAAACACATGTCGTTAGATCATGATCCATGGGTTTGAATGTCACTGGATGTTATATGTACTTGCCCCTGAGGTCATGCCACCTATCATCTCTACATTTATTCACATTATCCTTAATTTTTTAATATTTATTATGTACCATTAGATCTTATGGGTACAAATCAATGTATACCATTAATCTTTGAAATATGCTTGGTCTATAATTTTTACTAGGCCCCAAGGTTGTGCCACTTGGTAGTCCCATAGGTATTTTTCAATCCACACTATCAATTATATTGGGTTAATGCATTTATACCATGTGGTGGTCCCATACTCATTCTGAGCTTCGTTAAAATCTTGCCTCACTACTCTTTATTGGATCTTGGTGTACGAATCAATGTGTACCATCAATATTCAAAAGATGGTCAATATTTAATCATGGACCATGGCTTGATCATTGATCTCGTGCTATCAGATCAACTCCATTCGAGCAAACATGGGTCATTGATACTATGGAAAAGAGAGGTAGTTAAGTCAAGCTCAGGAAATGCATAGATCTTAGGATAAAGTCATAATAATGAGGTCTTTTATTTATGATAATAAACATGAATTAAGATCTTAGAATCAAGATTTTATGCTAAGTTTAGAACATGATAAAATGGGACCCTACGAATAATAAAATGACCTAGTATAAGGTTTTTAACCTAAGGTTTCATTGTATAAATAAATACGATGGAACAATAGTATAAAATCTTAAGATAAGTTAAAACATAGTAGAAAGGACCTTCTAAATAATAAATGACATAGTATAAAGTCTTAGCCAAAGGTTTTTATTGTATTAGTAAACACAATATAAACTTTAGGATAAGGCTTTAAGCTAGGATTATAATAAAGGCAACATGTGTTAGTTTAGATCATGCCAATAATAAAATACACCAAGGGATCATGGAACATAGAGGGATGAACCATATGGTTTTTTAGAATAAATATTTAACATGGCTTAAAATAGATCCAATTAATCTTTAATAGACCAAAGGATAATAAAAGATCAATTCCACATTAAAGTAGAAAACCCTAAGCATGTTCAATCCAAAATGAGATTCTTTTTAACTTACAATACAAAAACACAAGCAACAATTTTTACCAACATTAGAAGGGGTAAAACCATGATCATCTAAAAGCATGTCTATTAATCTAAATGAGAGTCATGAATAATGTGCAGCCAAACCATGTGTGGATGATATTTAAATTGAAAATTTTCCCTTGGCACCATTGTCATCCTTTTGTACTTTGTACTCTACCAGATATGTTGGGATAACATGTTCTCAACATGTGGTAGCCTTGTGTTTGCTTGGAGCTTCACTAAAATGTCCAAATTTATCTCATACTATCGGATATTCATCATCTGATCAAACACATGTTGACATTTGGAATTTAAATGAGATTTTAGCTAAGATTTGAGGCTTCATTAAATTTTAGACTCATTATGCTCTGTTGATCAGATTGTGTACATTGTAATGCGTACCATTGATCATCTTCAACTTTATTAGGTTTTAATCATGGATCGTATCTTGACATTTCAACATCAATCTCACACTGTCAGATCTTTGCATCCAAGTAGACTTGTGTTGTTGATCATTATCTTTCAGTTTTGATCTTGTGTTTTCATACCTTTGTCATCCACTAAAATGTATGACATCGATCATGATCTATGGGTTTGAGCGAGATTGGTTCCTGCAGATAAGGGAAACAATTAAGTTATGACCCTGAGAACATATAGAACTTAAGCAAAAATCTTAGAACAAGGCTTTCATTCATATTAATAAATATGAATAAATATTTAAGCTAAAGTCTTAAGCTAAGATTAAAACATTTTAAAGTGACCTTGTGATTTATAATAATCTTGGCATAAAGTTTTAACCTAAGTATAAAACATAATAAAAAGGACCCTGTATTTAATAAAAGGGACTAATCATTAGTTAGAATATGCTAATAGATAAAAGGGACAAAAGGCCATGGGATATAAATGGGACCATGTATGAATTTTTATACTAAGTTTTGGTTGTGTTAATAAACCTAAATAAGCCTTAGTATAAATATTAAACTAGGTCCATGGTATATTTAAAGTGTTTTTGCATAAAATATCCCTACCAATTTTGAATTTAAATCAAGCAGCCTAAGCTAGGGCAATTGTAACAAGGGTTTTAAGATGCTCAGACATGAATTTAACTTGACTTTTGATAGTCCAAAGTCTAGTAAAAGATTAGTTTCACATTAAGCCATAAAATCTAGATATAGTCCATTCAAGGAGGGCTCCATTAAACCTACAATCTGAAACATAGATATCTAATGTTAGCAAATTTAAACAATATTAAACAATGATTATGTGTAAATATGAAAACCAAAATATCTATGGATGATATTCAAATAAAAATAATGTGCAAACATTCTAGTGGCACTCTGATCAAGTGACTTTTCAATTTTAAGGTACAAATTTGCATAATTTGACACAAGGGTCCCCATTTCCAAGAATGGGGTATGTTGACCTCAACACAATGGAGTAAAAAATTAAAAGTAGTTTTTGAAGATATTTACTAACACCATGGTCATCATATTTCATAATTTGAATGATTGATCAATATAGGTATCTAAGTGAACAAATAAAAAATGGTGATATTACATAGCTATGTAAAAAATTATCATAATAATGTCATGAAGGAGAATATTAGGGAATATTTCTAATTATATGAACTTTGTAAAACAATGATGTTAGGCTCACTAAAATATGAACTAATACATGTTCCAAAGTATTGGAATATAATGGATAAAAATATAGAGACCTACTTGAGATTATATGTTTCACGTTCTCATGTGGACATGTTTCCTTATGAAAGAGCTCTGACAATATGGAATTCTCTTACTAAAATAAGTGGTGTCACTGAAACGATGACAAATTGAGATTATGCTAATATTGAGATCAAATATGCCATAGACATGGTAGATGAAAATGTCACCTATGAAGAGATAGTTTTTCAAGGATTGTATCAGCTACCTGAGTTTTAATATCATATTTATTTCAATTATCATTTTTTAAATTTTAATCTCATATCCTTTTTCTATTATAATAACATTTGAAACATTTTCATGGAAATTTTTATAACTATGAGATTTAAACATTTGAAACATAATAAATTGTTAGTGAAACATAATAAATTATCATTTGAAACATACAAGAGAAACCATACACCTACAGTCATAAACCAAAAAGTCATAGAAAATAATATTTGTAGACAATGGATAAAAACATAGAAAACAACCCATAGATCTACAATCATATCCTTTTTTATGCATTGATTTCAAAGTAACATAATCCTAAGAGAAATAATCTAATATAGTATAGAATAAAACACTGGAAACTTTGACATTATGCAATTTGAAACATTATCATTGAAATTTTCATAACATTCCAAATTAAACATTTGACATAGAATAAATTGTCATTTGAAGCATGAAACATAATAAAATTATCATCACAATATAATAATCTATCATTTGGAACTTGACATAATATCATTTATTTTTAGTAAATCCTACCTCCACTTATCTTTCACCATCCTTAAAACTTATTGATGAAATAGGATACTTTCCTACATAATTGATATTTGCAAGATTTTACCTTCACTCATTTGTTTCATCTCTTACTGAAAGTACATTAGGATCTACATCTATTTTGTTTATTTATTAAAAATTTAGGATTGATGTCGCATGATATTTAATTATTGTATTTAGTATATAATTTTATTTATTTAAAAATACAAGATTTTATTTCAATGTAATAGTTGCATCTAAACTTGTGTGTTTTTTTAAATGAACATTTAGGACCTAGGCTTCTTTCTTCAGATTTTCATATTTTTCCTACAATTTAAAAATGAAATATAATTAGATAAAAATTACAATAACTAGAATATATTTTTCAAAAAGGATGATAACAAATATTTTTATTTGTATGTATTGGTAATTATGATATGTCTTTTACCTTTTGACCTTTTGTTTAAATATGCTTGGCATTCTACATTTAAAATCTCAACCTTGCTATAAACAATATCCAAAATAGTGTCAATGTAATCATTGGTAATTGAAATTTCCATAGATTGAGATAGTTTAACTAAAACATCGAGCTTTATGGGCTCATTTTGCACTAGTGAATACAAAATGAGTCTTTGGGAGTGGTTGTGAAAACATGCATTTATATCCTTGGTCAATGTTTTCTCTATAATATCATACTTTTAAAAAATTAATATAATTTAGAAAAATCTCATGAATATTTTCTATACAATTTTGTAACAATGGATCATTTAAAGGAAATTCAACAACATCATCATTAGATAACTCCAAATTATCAGGAGTAGTCATTGGTATAGGTGGTGAATACGATGTAGCAAGTCCTTAATGAGAAGGAACATTTTCAATTTGAATAAAATCATGTGTATTAAAATTAGTTAGATCCCCACTTTTAATAATAATAAATTAATCATCAAGATCAATTTGATGTAAAAATGTAGTACCCTATTCATTAGAGACACCATCGAGGGATAAATTTAGGAACTTAGATCATGATAATTGAAATGTTCCTCTACTTTATGTAGGAAATGATATATATTTTCCCCTTTTCTAAATTTGTCTAGGTGATGGTGGTGGTGTCATATTTTTCTTGAAATATGTAGGTTTCCCTATAAAAACAAATTTGATTTAAATGGTAAATGAAGAAAAAAATTTAATACTAATTTGAAATTTAATGGTTATTACATGGAATTAGAGACCATCTGTTTTTACCTCAATGTGTTTGAATCAGAGTGGTTGTTTTTTCCAATAAAAAATATAAAAACAATCATTAAATTAATAAATTCTCAAATTTAATAAACAACATTTGAAAAACCAAAAGTACTAAAGTAAGAAATGTTGAAAAGGTTGTTGAGAATACTATGGCAATTAAAATTTATGGGTTTTTTTAGTGGATTTAGGGGAAATGGATGCAAATTTATCTACAAAAATTTAACAAACATATAAAATAATACTTAAAATTTAATTTTCATAATGTATCATTTCTCATTAGAATTTGGATCTACGAAAACCTTCAAGTGCAAATGATTTTGTTTGATTTGGCACTTGGCAAGTCCTCGCACCTTTGGAAATTCCAAATTATTGAAATGATGAATCTATAATCATGTCAAAATATATGGAACCCTTAGGTACATGGTGTCCTTTTGATTAAACGTATCTCCTTTTGTTAGATGCATGAAATTTTATCTCTACCAACTAAAGAGAGTATTACATTGTAAATTATTATAAACTAAAATAGCTAGCTAAATAATTTCAATTCTATACTAACCCCCTGATCATCAAGGAAAAAATAATTTATCCTCATTTTTAATGGGGAATAGTTGGAATTATTGATTTATATAGGTCATATAAATTCTCATAGTATAAATTCAGAATAAAATTGGTTCATGAAATTATAGAAATGTCATTGCAAAGAGCATAATTCAACAAAAATATAATTCTATTAGATATAAATGCACACCATTAAAATTTTACTCCTACGAGAGAGAAATTAATGTAGATAAAGAACATAAGGAAATGTCCACTGGGATTCACTGTAAAATTATTTAGCTTCAAAATTCAACAATGGCATGAGAAAATGGGTTTGACACACTTTGATCTTGAAACCCATTTTTTATTGATTAGCTACAATGAAAATTAAAAACATGCAATTAGTACATTAGTAAAAATTGAAGTCAAATTATAAAACAATGAATTTAAAATTTGAATAATAATGTTAAAAATACCAAATGGATAGATTTTCAAGTTGTAGTGAGACTCTGTGTTATTAGTCGCTATCCATTAATATTATTTTCATAGTGATAGGGTTTGGCATCTTGGTGTGGAAGGAATGTCAAAAAATGTATACTTGATGGAGACTTGCCAAAGGAAATAAACTTTGATTTGATAGTGGCATTAAACCTTGTCTCATTATTGTCATGCAAAGATACACTATATTTGAGCAATTTTTTTTCAATTTCATATTGAGGCATGTATATAAGGCCTTAGAAGCTGTATAGGTCAACCCAAATATTCTATGCATCTAGCTTCTATAGTTTTTTTTTAAATAATTTGAAGACACAAAAATATTTTATATATATTCAACAACAAAATCCAAGGGGATTTATTATAAGGGATCTTAAAATGTACCCTAATCAGAAGCCTCCAATATTTTAGTACATGTGCATAATAAGTAAACCAAAGCGCATTTAATATATATCTAGTGTAAACATCCAATTTTTAACACTATCATTTTGAAATTACAAGTCATAATGATTTCCCCCAATGATATAATAATTGGACCAAATACCATTAGAACGCTCTAATTCATCCACACACATCATGTGTAATTATTTAAGCATATTGATGCATATAAAATTGAGATAACACATTTTACATAATTTTCACCATCCTTTAATTCATCTCTAGGTAAATTATAATGTAGAAAATTGATAATTTTGATGACTTATGTATGACAACTTATCAAATTTTAATAATTGTAAAAAGGCTAATAAAGATTACTTAATAAAGCAAATCCAATTACATGGTTAACTTAAAACTCCATGGAAATTGGATGAATATATAATTTCATAAATTCTAAACTTCAAAAAAAAATCTAAAAGTGACAACATGACATAATTGGTCACAAGAATAAAGAATCAAAACTATCAACATGAATATAAAAAATATCAAGAATGTTGAGCCATGCATACTAAATGCAATTATTAGATCCAAAATTGAATCCCTTTTGTCCACCAAATTTGAATGATATTGGACCCTTTATCCTCATATTAATATGTATGGTACTCATCACTTTTCCAAGCATATAAATATAAGGGCCACCATATACAAAAATTAAGCTTTATTGTGTAAAGAAACTTTGTAGAAAATCCTCCAAAAAGATGCACCTATTTTATTGAAATTGATTAATCAACCATACTAAATCATGCTTGGGAAAGTGTTGATTTCTCTCACACCATAAAAATGTCAGAGACTTTTATCTCTATATTTGGGCACAAAAATACATGTGAGCCAAATTTCAAGGGAACATCCAAATGGAAGGTAAAACCATATTATTTAGATTTATAATTCATTTCTTGTTGTTTTAAATCTTTCCCAATCTAAGGACCATACTTAACAATTTATATTTTATATTATTTTTCTTTAACATACTAACAAGAATTACCCTCTTTCATACTCATTTATTTACATTTGCCACACGTGGAAGGACTACACAACCCACAACTATTTTAATAATCATTTTAAGTCATCTAATTACATAACCAAACTATTCTTTAACTATAAATTTTCCTTTTTATTATACTATTTATTATGTTCTACCTTCTACTTATCAGAGAGATTTACCTACTAATCAGTGATATCGACCCCGTAAATGATGAGTTTGAGTTAAAAATCAAAGGGATTTAATTTTACTGCTCCTTATTTTCTATATGTTTCATTAGGTTCTTGAGATTGACTTATGAATCAGTAAGATTGAACTGTATATCAATGAGGTTGACTACTAATCGTTGATGTCATGTTATTGAATTTATTACAAATGATGGGTTGAGTTGTGCGTCGATGGTATTGACCTATTAATAAATGGTATTACATTGTTAAATGATAACTTTATATTCCTAACATCATTTTTCTTTCATACTATCCATATAATTATCCTATAAAATAATGGTGCTAACCCAAAAATAATGAACTTGACTTGTTAATCAATTAGGTCAATTAATAGGTAATTATGATTTCTATGGTTCTATTTATTCAAATAGTGAACTCATCATATAAAATGGTCAGGTCATCCTACTAATTTTTGAGATTTCTAAATTCTTTTTTGATTCATTATAGAGTAGTGATATTGATTTGGAATTGGTGGCATCATCCTACATAATAACTAGATTGTCCTACTTAATGGTGAGATCTCCCTGTGCAAACTTTCTCAAGGCTTAAAACTACAAAAATGTGACTTCCTTGATATTAAAAATCATTATTAAAAAATTTAATCCATTGTATTTTTAGGTTTTTATATCTTAAAATGTTATTTTACACAATTAACAAGGAAAATTTCATTTATCTTTATAATTAGTGCTTAACAAGGAGCATATAGTTTGATTTCATTTTCATAATAACACTTTTGCTTCATCATTTTCTTAGTGTAATTTTGGTTTCTTATTTATTTACGTAAATTATCATGTGTATGCTCTCCACTTATCCCTTTAGGGATCCTAGTCACTAAAAACACATTATTTACTTTATTTGTTATCTAGCTAAAGAATTATTTTGAGGAATGGTCTTATCTTTCCTATATTTGGGGTCTTAATAATTAGAAATAAATACATCTTTACTTTTATTTCAATTTATTGACTAGGAAAGGTGGAATTAATCACTTTATTATGATTTCTAAGGGCACAATGACTTGGATTTCATTACTTGACATTCATACTAACCCAATTATCTAACTATGTATGTAAATTGAGGCTACACTAACATTATCTTATCTAGAATGTACTTCAGATATGGAATTAATGAGTATCACTCAATTGAGAACTTATGCATGAAGTTCTCACAAATGACTATACCCTTTGGTGAATGGCCTTTTAAACCTTGATTTCCTATTCATAAATTCATGTCCTTTGGGGACCATATACAAATCGAAATGGAAACTTTAGAATAGAAATTATTTTTATTGTAGAATTATCATTAATAGAGGGTGTAAAGGTATCATCCTCCAAATATTGAATTTTTTTATAGACCTTTGAGAGAAGGGTGGGATTAAAAAATTTTGATAATCAGTTTTAATTACATTATGAAGCATTGAATTTTTCATCCTCTCAAAGCCAAGGAAATGAAAAGGATCAGTGATTATGTCATAAACCTATGTCAATTTATAAGATACATTCTTGAATACTTTATTATTTTATCAAAACCTATTTTGGGTTCAAAACCACATATAAACAAGTACATCAATTTCTAAAAACAAAATTCTCTAAAAACATCTTCATGTATTCACACACTAAGGTGTTAAACTACCCACTTTATAAACCATACCTTTTTACATTTCATGGAGTTACGCTTACCAATTAGAATAAACTTTTGTCTAATTTGGCATCATTGCACTAGTACTCCATTCTTGGATTAAAACTTATATTTTATTGTATCAAACATAATTATAAAGTTTGAAATTGTTTGATCTTATTCCAAATTTTAATTTAAATGTTATATTCAAAGACCAGCCAAGGTCCAATCCTTATAAAATCCAAGTACCATTTCAATCATGTCTAGGTACACTCATATTGGAACCTTTTAAAACCTTATTTTTGAGGATGAAAATTTTTATGATCTTTAGAGATACCTTAGGAATTATAAAAATAGTGAGGATGGGTACGATCACCCAACTATGCTTGAAGACCTCCCTCCTATTCTAGGATCTATTTGAGGCCAATTTAAAAATAAATTCATGGAAGGTAAAGATGACATGAACCTGATACTACTAGAGTATGGAGCCAAAATCCCACATAAATTCCACATATATAAATTATGCATCCTGGATCAGGTAGAGGAGTCACCTCAACTAGTAATCATTAACTAAAGTCAATCTCCTACTCAAAGTTCAAAACCATTTATCGCATCATCTAGAAAAGGAAAATGACTACTTGTTGATCCATCCTAACATGGCTATATTATTAATTTTGTGATACAATAAATTAGTAATGGTATGTATATCATATTATAGATAATATCATGACTCATTTACCTATGAATTTATTCAAAAATGCCACATTGGTTGACCAAAACTAGTTGCTTGAAGAAACACAAAAACCCTTACCAATTCTACATCTAACATAGATCCAATGGATTATCTTAAAAGTGAAATTACATAGAATGATTAATAACAAATTGAAATTGACATGAAACACACATTTTCATCAAGAGGTCCTTTTCAATATTCAAAAAGTACCTATCAATTTGAAATAGCAATTTGAGAACAATCCACCACCACAACAAGAAGTGAGTGTCACCAAACACACATTTACTACTTTTTCTAATTTACAAAACAATAGGTCACTTTAATTCCCAATAAAATATCCCCTTAAATTCACAATATAATATTCCTCAAAATAAATAACTTCCTCTAAATTACTAATTACTTACTAATTCACATCTAAATCTAAACCAATAACAAGTTCCTTATCAAACTGAGAATTAAGGTTATAGGGTGAATATCTCTAACAAAACTATGCAAATGGGGTCCATCCCTACTTACACCAAATTCAACCAATCCCATTAGTCCATGAATACCTAGTAGCATACCTTCCTTCCATCATAAAGTACTCCTAATGTCTAATACTAGAATATGATGAAGGATATCATCTTAAGACCTCAAGAAGGAAACCAAACTAAAAACTTGAAGTTTGGCACAATATTCTCATACCCTTTTGATCAAATTTTTCTCCAAATACCATTCCCACCTCATTTCAAAATACTAATTTTTTGTAAAAATAAATGGAAATGGCATCCAAAATAGTATTTACATGCATTCTTTGTCACATGCCAAGAAGTAGTTTACATCATTATTTGTTTGATTCACTTCTTTCTATGCAATTTAGGTGGATAAGCCTTAGAATGGCTCCTCAAACTACCAAAAGGATAAGTAACTTCATTTAATGACCTATTAAATAAGTTTGTCAATCACTTATCTTATAACATAGAACATGAGTTGACTGTAGCTAATTTATTCAATATTAAGTATCAAAATAGAGAAACACTCTTGATATTCTAATAAATATGGAGGGCCCTAGCAAGGCACTTTTCATAAAATCTACTGGATATATAATTTTTTGGTATTTTTACATAGAACTTGAATTTTGAATTTGCCTATAATCTAAGACATAATTATACAAACAAATTTGAGTAAATCATTGATAATGGGGTGCATATTAAAAATTCACTTATTGATAATGATTTAGTTCATATATACTCTCAAGCCCAAAACCCAACCTAAACTCAAACACTAATTCAATTGAGTTTAACTGAAAATGATAAAGTATTCAATAAGAAAAAAATATGGTTGGAAATGAGGTCATGGAAGCAAGACATGTGCAAATGGTGAAGCCACCACCTATCTAAAATACCCTAACTAATCCACTTATCACACTAAGAATAGATCCCCAATGATAGGGACACTTTCAAGATAGAGTTTTTGGTGACCTAGGTGAGCCCATTATGGTGGTATTCCAAAATATAGTTGCATCTAATATGGTTATTTGGTCAATTCAGAAACCCTTTATGTAGGGACAACCCAATCCATCATGGTATCATGAGAATTATTATTGTGACTAAAATTACATCATCGGCCATGAAATATATATATGAGTGAAACTAAAGCATAGTATCTAATATCTAATTTAAATTGTAGAAATTGAGTTGGATAAAAGTGTTCCCAATACTATTTAAGAGTTGGTTCTCATGTTTCCTAGGTTTTAAAGATAGTCTTTGTCTATTTCCTAGTTTTTCTTTTTGTGGATTTATCCGACATTGGTTAGTTTGACTAAATTATTATTTGTCCTTGCCTATATATACAAATCTTCTCATTTGTAACATATAGAAGTTATTTTATGGATATTATATGATATTTCCTTTATCTTGGGATATCATCTTTACATCTCTTACAACTCTTCTTGTAATGTTTTTATTGTTAATGCTTGATACATTGGGATTGGAATTATCTTGTTGACATTAATTTCATGTTATTAGAGTTAAAGGTATTGCATCCATCCATTTACAAGTTTTTTGTTGCAAGCGTTTGCCCATTTATCAAATTTTCTTCTTGATCTAGTAGAGGTGTTTTGTATGGATATTTGAGATTTTATTTGGTCATTGACATTTCTTTTGGAGAAATTACAAACTTTTTTTACATAAAATTGTGACTCTCTTGACAATAAATTTTCTCCTCACATAGGTGTCTGATTTAGAAACTTATCTCATTGTTAGAAACATGACTTCAATAGGTTTCCATAAAGTAGTCATAATAAGGATTTTGAGTAGTATCAAAAGAGATATGGGGCTATGAATTTGACCCTGAAAATATTATTTTCTATGATTTTTTTATGAGTGATCAAGAGGAAAAAAATCAAATCTTGTATTTAAAGTGAAAAATCAGCATGGAAGATTGACTTATGTGGAAGATTGTTATTTTCATTTGTTGTAAATTTCCTTCAAATTTATTTTTTCTAGATCTGGTAGAAATAATTCATTTTTTCTCCAAGCATTTAATTTTAATATAATTTTTACTTATTTGACCCATTTTAATGATCAAAAACTTGTAAAAACTATAAATTTTGAACCATGAATCAAAATTGAGTACTTTTTTTCTAAAGTGTATGTTTTTAAATTTTCCATCCATTGAGTTCATCTATATTGTAAAATACACTAAATTATAAAGTGCCAAATTTTGGGGACCTTACACTTTTTCTTGGTGTTCATTATTTTTTTAGGAGACATTAAATTATCACAAGGGGATTTGTATTTTCAAGTGGATTCTTCTTATTATTTATTTTTTCCTTATTTTTGGAAATGGATTCTTGCTTTTTTGAGCCCCTCAACACCTCAATGTATACTATTTTGAAGATTAAAATGTGGATTCACTTATAACTAAAAGGCATATGCATAATGGTGTGTGACAACATTCCCCACTTCATAGATGTGGAAGATCTTTCTTGGATTGTATACATGTAAGATGAGGCTCTACATTTAATTTTCATTTATGTTTTGGATAGTTTGTAGTGTTACATTACATGTAACACATCACCAAAAGAATATTTGGATGTTATTGTAGCCTTATTTGAGAAGGATCCTGAGTCTTATAAGTATTTTATGCCCTCTTTTCCTCCACCTCCTTTTGTTTCTCTTCCTTCTCTTCTTGATAGCAAGGATTTACATTTTGATGATGGCACTGATGCTATTCTTAATAGTGACATGGGTGAGGCACTATTAGCACTTGATTATTCTCCTCCTAGTGAGGATACACTCTTTAATAGTGACATAAATTGGGATTACTCTTCATTTTGTGATGACATACTTCTTGATGGTGATCTAGATGAGGCATTCTTACCTCATACACCTCTCATTATTCCTCATTCATTATTTGTTAGTGAGTACTAGTCTTTTGTTGATGGTATATTTAATTCACCTATTAATCCTCATATAGTTTGTATTCCTATTCATTTCATTTATCGAGAGGACGTGATTATTAAGGATATGGCATATTTACCATCACTTTTGGACATCATATATTAGACACCATCATAACTTCCTAAGGATAACTTTTATTGTACCATAATTATTGTTCCTTTATCGCCACCTCTTCTTGTTTCTGATGATATGTGTTTAGATGGTGATTTATATAAGGAACATATTATTGTTTTACATTATATTTTTCAACTTGTTGTTTCTCCTACTACTACATATGTTCTTTGTCCCAATTTGGATCCACTTGCTTATCCACTTGGTTCATTTGATAAAAATACTCTTATATTTAGATCTTTCACACTTCACTCGATGGGCTACACTCATGTAGGTATTGGAAGACTCTTACAAGGTATTCTATCTCTTATTGGCATCTATATTTTTAAAGGTGATGTTTCTTTGGGACATACTATTTGTAGAACTAATGAGAAAGATACATTAATGGGAATAACAATTTTTTTGGGGACTATCTCACCACCTATGTAGATGGTTCCTTGTGTCCTTTCCATTTACACAAGATATATATTATTGATCTTCATGGGGGCTGTAAAAAGTTTTCCTTAGGGTGGATTCCACATTAATTCTTTCCTTCCTTACATTCCTTTTTTTTCTCTTTTACATCATTTGCGGGAGAGGGGAGGGAGAGGGGGGATTTCGTTTCTATGAGTTTTCCTCCTTTCTCTATTTCATGAATATTTGGTGTATATGATTACCTCATCAGGCCTTATTGTTGGGACTCATACTATAGATACCTGACTTTGCTTTTTGTCTATTTTTAGCCCCTAGCTTCACTTAAGTAGTGGTGTTAGATTTTGTTCTCATGTTTTCTAGGTTCTATAGATAATTTTTGTCTATTTCCTAGTTTATCTTTTTATGGATTTATCCCTCATTAGTTAGTTTGACTTACTTCTTGTTTTTCCTTACCTTTATATACAAGGATTCTTATTTCTAAAATATATAATCTATTTTTTGGATATTATATGATATTAAATTTATCTTGGTCTATCATCTTTGCATCTCTTAAAACTCTTCTTATGATGTTTTTTTGTTAATTCTTCAAATATTTGGCTTTGAATGAGATTATTGATGTTCCTTTCATACTAGTAAGCATATGGGCATCTATAAAGATCCCTTCATAAATCACAATAATTAACATCAAATGAATAATCAAAATCAAGGTTAGGCTTATAATCCAAATCAATCACAAGGCCAAAATTAGAACCAAGCCAATCGTAATAATGATCATGATACCCAAGGTAACCAAATTGGTTATCATAATTTATCATATGAATATGGAAATATTTTAGGGTGTTTTTTAAGTAACTATGTCACTACTATTAAGGTTTTTCCTCATACACCATCTAAAACTCATAAGAGTGTTATCCATTCCATTTTGGGAGCTCCAAATTTGTATATAGGTAATCCCATACCAATTCTATGCACTTTAATTATGCCTTGACTTTCATGAATTATTATTCATGGACACCCACTTAATTCTTCTAATATAATTAACTATCTCCCAACTAAAAATTGCATAATCATAACTAGATGTCTAAGAGTTACACTCTAATGGACTTTCCCTTCCTCCAATACTGATCTCATTCAATAATATGCACCTTACAAAATCAATCCATCTTTCCATATTATTGATAATCAATATGATATTGGTGAACAATTTAAAAAAATCCCACTTATATTCACAGCATGGATCTCTTTCATACGTAAAAATTTCATTGGAGAATATTGAATGACTTTATCAAAAAATCCAAGGTATCAAATGGCATTGATCCTAGCCAATTTCAAGTGCTTATGGAGAATATTTCCACAAGGTAACAACTTAAATTTTATTAAATTAATATGTCATCCCTTGGTACCCTAGAAAATAACACTCTGAATATTGAAGCCATCATTTCTTTCCACAAAATGAAGTTGGTTTTCATAGATAATTCTTCAAGGTTGAATATGTATTTATTAAAATTATTCTAACATTTAGGATATATAGCACTAGATATGCAATAATATATGATCATGATCAGAGCCTATGATAATATAAAAATGGAATATTTAGGAACCATTTATTTGCCTATAATTATTTATCCTATCACCCATGACACCCTTTTCCATGTAATTGATATAAATATAGCCTATAATATACTTCTTGGTTATCCTTGGATCCATAAAGTACAAATAGTCCCCTACACATCACACTAGTGCATCAAATTACCTCATTCTAGATTAGAGGTACCTATCCCTTGCAATTTATAGCCATACTAGAATTATAAGAACCTAAAAGCCATGTATGGAAACTAAAATTATTGTTCTATCACTAAAGGTAATAAGTATAAACAAATAATTTTTGAATAACCAAAAGCTAATTATATTGACCCTAGTGACCTTGTGTCCACTTCTTCTAATCCACTTCTTATATCCATTTCCTCTCACTTTACCATTGAAGAGACCATTATTGAGATGCATATAATTTAAGGTGATTTTCATGTTGGAAAACTACTTGACTAACTTAAATCATATGGAAGACCTAAACCTATTAAAACCCCTAGTATGTCCAACATGGTAGGGAAAAATAAGACTGATTCTCATCAAGAGATGTCATTTGTGTTTGTAAAAGATACGTCAACAAAATGTAATAAACCTAAAACTTTTGAGGATCTTTATTATATGGTGACTATTTTTTTTTCATGCTTTTAAAATACTAAATACCCATTCCTAATAGAATCGTAGATAATAAAGTCTATACAGTAAAAGGTCTAAGGGTAAAAGCATAAAGCCTTCATGAATCTTTTCACATGATAAAAACATATAGGAAATAGAGGTCTCATATTCACATCACCTAGGGATGAACCCATATATTTCAAGAGTGATATTAATTTATCAATTAATGAAAAAACTCATGCCAGTGACACGATATCATATTATAGTACATCACATGAGAGTGATACTAATTTATTTATTACTAGTGTCTTTCTTACCATGATAGCTCATTTCCCAATTTCCCTCTATTATCCCAACCCAATCGATTGGCACCAAGATGATTCTATCATATGATTAGATGAATTATAGAATGAATTATCAATTAACAAATTTATGTGTCTTAGAAATAGGTTTCCAGTTGGTGATCATATACATGGATTTGAAATTGGATTAGACCCTATGGCCATATTTGGACTATAGGTGAACTTTAATGGTCATGAAAAAATTAAAAAATTGAGATCCTCTAGTGAAAACCTCTTTGAGGTGCCTTTGTATCAGAAGAAGAGTAATGAAAAAGATGAGTTTTGGGTGAAAACCTATTTTAAGCACCCTTCGATGGTGAAGTTTTCTTACCTTATCAAAAATATCAATGTCTAACAAGTTCAAGTATTATATTTGGTTCCAGTATCAGTTCAAAGGAACAAAGTATTTGAGTGATTAGTTTTAGACTTTTCAAAAAAAATGTTAATTAGCCACTAGCAAGCACAATTGATTCTAATTATTATTGCATGGATGAGGCATATGGATCATAAGAAGATGAATAGGTTCATTTTAATTCATTACCAAATATTATTAAATATGGTTCTACAATACTTGTATAATATAACATAAAAGTTAACACTAACACTTATGATGATCCAAAAATCATTCAATTAGGTGTGTCCCTCAATGCTGAGGAACATGAATACATCATTGTTATCCTAAAGGACTTCATTGACATATTAACATGGTATTACATAGATATTTTATTTTTATACCATTCTTTAGGGGTACATAACTTTTTATTCATTTAAATGCTAAACTGATCACAAATAGAGGCTACAAAAAATGCATCTATGTATTACTATCCTAGTTAAGAAATAAATATAAAAACTATTGGTAGAAAGTTTCATTATACCATTTGATTACTCAAAGTGGATTTTAAACATCATTTTAGTAATCAATAAACCATGTGAAATATGCTTATGCAATTATTTCATAGATATCAACAAATCATTCCCTAAGGATGACTTCCCTTTGCTTAACATAGACATGATATTCACATAAATGATAGGATATTAGATGTTTTCCCTCATGGAACGCTTATTGGTATATAATCTAATAAATATTATAAGTGAATACCAACATAAACTTTATTTCACCACTCCATGGGGTATTTTTCCTTATCAAGTCATGGCATTTGGCTTAAATAATACTAGAGTAACTTAATAATAAGTCATGACTATCATGTTCCATGAAATGATACACAATATTATTGAGGAATGTGGATGGAATCGTATCCAATTTAGTGACATGTGCATAACACCTAAAGTTCCAAAAATAATATTTGAAATAATTAAATAATGTTAGGCATGTCTCAATCCTAAGAATTACATCTTTGGTAGGTTTATTGTTTCACACAAAGCCATCCAAGTTGATCCTGCTAAGGATAAGTATATTATGGAAATGCCTCCTCCATCTAATTTGAAGCATCTTTATAGCCTATAGTTCAATATATTATTCCTTAGCTAGTTGAATTCATAATTGACATATAGGTTTCATCTTTTACTCACCTTTTAATCAAAGGTGTCACATTTTAATGAGTTATTAATTATCAATAATATTTTAAATAATTAAATACACATTTATCCAATTCACTGGTATTAACCCCACTTACACCATGTATCCCATTTCTCCTTCACACATCACTAACAGAACATGCATTTGGAGAAATTTTGGATCAAAATGATCAACATGAAAATGAACACGTAGTTTACTATTTGACCTAGACACATGTAGCTTATGAACATAACTATTCACCAATGAAAAAGGCTTGTTTAGCACTGGTGTCTGCTTCCCAAAATTTATGTCACTATATGTTAAATAACAAGATCATTTTTATATCCAAGATTGATCCCCTCAAATATCTAAGGAAACTTTAATAGGTTGCATGGCCAAGCGTGTAATTTTGTTCAATGAATTTAATGTTGAATGTCATAATAAAAAGGCCATTAAGGGTCAAGTCCTTAAAAATCAAGTTGATGAAGCTATTTTTCTCTAACTAAGCCCCTCATCTTTTATTTCCCAAAAATGTCAATCTTTACGCTAGAAAAAGGGCCTATTGAACCCAAATAATGTAAATTATACTTTGATGGTTTATTCACATCTTGTGGATCTAGAGCTAGTTTTTTCATCCCACCATAATGGGATCTCATTCATAAGGCATTTAAAATTTTCTTTGACTATATTATAAATATGACTAAGTAAGAGGCACTAATTACAAGACTCTATCTCATAATAAAATAAACATTAAGTAATTAATGGTATATGGATATTTTTAATTCATCATCAGTTAGGCTATAGACCAATACCAAATTATAGATGTGAATTTTGTACCTTAGAATAGCATGGTCAAAAACCTCCAAAAACATCTGGAAAATATTTAGTTTGAGAATATACAAAGAGTTAATAATTGGTCAATAGAGGAGATGGAAACCATTGGTTCCATGATAGTAGTGGCTAGTAGTGCCTAAGAGTAAAAATTTATCATTAAGAACCTTCTTTGACTAGATCATGTACAATGGGATTCTGAAATGGTATGTGATATTATCCCAATCCTCTATGGTACCATGACCTATACACCTATCCCTAAAACTCAATTCTTCCTGGTAACTTATCTTGAAACCAACTCAAGGGCTTCACTAATAATTTTTCTTGTTATACTCTATATGGTAATAAATTATATCTTAGAGGCTATGATGGAATGTTGTTTCATTATTTAACTTGATGGGAATCAAAATTAGTTCTTAAGGGCATACATGAAGGGGTTTATGGGCCCACACCACTAACATGGTCATTTCTAAGAAACTCATATAGACATGGTATTATTGTCCAAAAATGAAGACAAACATTTGTCGATATGTTATAAAGTACATTATTTTTCAAAGGCATGGTTATTTTATCCACGCTCCTTACATACCACTCTAATCAATCACTATACCTTAGTTTTTTCAGCATGGGGACTCAATCTAATAGGGAAAGTAAACCCCAATTCCTCTAATGTTCATAATCATGTCCTCACTACTAAAAAATATTTTACTAAGTGGATAGAGCTCATTCAACTAACCTATATAACCTACAAGTAGATTTATAAACATATTTATTTCCACCTCAACTATTGCTATGGAATTCCCTCCACCATTATATCTAATAATGGTAAATCATTTAAAAATAAATATATATGATCCCTCTATTGCAAATTATTATTTTAGAATTAAAGGTCCACACCCTATTTTCCTCAAGGTAATGGCTATGTTGAGGCATCAAATAAAACCATTGTTAAGGTTTTTCAGAATATTTTCAATGATGTTTGTCATGATTGGCACTTACAATTATTCCTAACCTTATAGGCTTACCATTAAAGTACCCACACACCTACAAGAGCCACATCATACTCTTTAATTTTAGGATCAGAGGCCATTATCCCTATAGAGACTTGGTTACCATCTTTATTAATTTCCTTGTAGCATATCATTGTTGATGAAGAATATAGAGTTACCAGATTGTAAGAGATGGAGATATTGTATGAGAAAAGGTTAGCTCTATTAGAACATTTTTAGAGCCTATAAAAATTACCTATGCCATAAATATAAAAAAAAAATCCTATAATGTTTTTAAGTTGGTGATTTAGTGCTAAATGAAAATGAGATGAATACCAATGCTAAAAAAAAAAGGAAACTTTTACTGAAATTGGTTAGGCCCATATGTTAATAATATAAACTATCATTCTTAGGAATACAAGTTGGCTACACCAGATGGACAAGAGCTTGAGGAGCCTATGAACATTTTACATCTTAGGCATTTCTATGTTTAACTAATTTGAACCATTGTCTATGAGAGCCTTTGTTTGGGGGAATAAATTTGGATTTAAACCATTTTACCTCATTTTACCATTCCTTGGACCATTCTTATCCTTCCTCCTACTTATTATTACCATCATGATCTTTACAATAATTAAAAATTGTTACATACATATTCAGAGAGCATTTATGGGGTCACTCCAGATTGATCAACATCAAGAACCTCTTTTTAAAAAAGTGTATCAATGCATGCCAATAAAATTTTTATTTGTCATGCCTTCTATGTACTTATAGAAATATTATTTTCCCACATTATGCCTTCCTATTCTTATCATTATTATGTGCTTTACCTCAAGTTCTACTATTGGTTTAAGGTCATTAGAGATGTAATCAATTTAGTTATTGTTTGAGCGCATACCTAAGGTTTTTTTTACTTCACTATATGGTTCCTTAGACATTTTTGAATATTCCATTGATTTCCTTATTCCAAAAAACCTAAAAATTTAACAATACCTATAAAATCCTAAAACAAAAAAAATTTGTGAAAAATTGGCTTAAAATCTCCATAAGAGATATAAAAATAAAAAATACTTGGCCCATATATCACCCTTATTACTAGTTAAGCTTGGTCATATTTTGGGTAGGATCCATTTATCTAATCCCAATCATTTTTAATTATTATTACCATTCCTCATTATACCATCCCATTTCTAGGAGAACTACATCGACATGAGGTCTACACGGATTATGTAGGTAGCCTTTGGATGCATGGGGCATCTTAGGTCAGCTTGGCCACACTTCATTTCTACTTCCATTCAAATTTTTATTTACCATTATGTTACGATCTCACTATTTTATAAATAAAAACTATCTTATGTTCTCACCATTTTATGAACCCTTCTTGTTTTTACTCTAAAAATCATTCCCTCTCTACTTGTCATCACTTTTCTTCTATCCCAAATCATAAGATAACTACATTTGGCCTGATGTCCTTGCATATTATATAGTTAATGAACTTTTTCTTGAGGAATTTGGGTGAGGATTGGATATACCTTCATTATTCTTCTATTCCTCCGTTCATATCCCTAGTCATTATCTTAGCCTATCCATTATCCTCTTGACTTAGGGGCAAATTATCCAAGTGTAACTCTTTATTAATTACAAATGCATAATTTATTGTTTACATAGTTTATTTTTATCTTATTGTGTTTTGTTTTTGTATGATTTATTTATTTGATTGATTGCTTGTTTGTTTAAATATTGGTTTTTTAATTATTATTTTTATGTTTAATGCAACCTATTTTACACTTGACTATTGATCTTTCATATCTCGGCCTTAAGTGATTTACACTAATATTTAAACTATTTTTTGGTCTATATTTTATTAAAATGCATTATGTTTAACACTTAGGTATTGATGGTCTATATCATCATCTTATGTTATAAATATTTCCATATGAATTAGTCCTTACACAATTGGTATACAATGTTATCATCAATTATTTGTACTTATAGTAAATATTATCATTTTCAAAATTCAAAATCAAGTGCTCAAGTCTTATGTATAAATTTTTAATTGATAGAATATCTCCAAGCATGATCTAGTTATCTAAACAGACGATCAAGATTCTATTTCATTTTCCATAATCCCCATCACATGACATAATTTGAAACAAACATGGTGTTAATTAAGGATATGCATATCCTATGTAAGAATATACAATCTATCCATGCGACATGTTACATCTATGATACAAAAATAAAATTTAATATCAATTAAAAATTAGGATAATAGAATAATTAAAAACAAATAAACATCATCCATATTGTACTCAACAATCTATATATAATATCTTAGTAGCATAAATAGGGAGTGTCATGTATAAAAAATAATATCAGAGTCTGTGTATAACATATATTCAAGGAAATAAATCTCATATATATCTAAAAAGAATTTTTAATTCATCATAATAATATATTTGTCATAAATCTCAAAAACGTAGAGCTATAGCCAAAATGTAAGATTCAGATCTATCCATCCCTAGGTGAACTTTTCTCAAAAGTCTACCCTATACCTAGAACTAGTAGACCTGTTGATGTTGGTCTCATCACTCTATATTTAGGTGTTATTTTTGCCATTAATATCACTAATGCTATAATTTGGCATGATAGTAAAGTTTGACTAGTCATCAATCTTTTTGTGTACTCTCTAAATGAAGGATCCATACCCTATACTTATTCAAATGACACATATATTATATGAAAATAAGTAGCCTCATCATTTACATTTATGGTGTCATCATTCACCCTTAATTCTTCACCTTTGGCCTTGGTCACATCATCTAACAATACAGAGATTCCCTAGTCTAACATAATCTATCATTCCTCATGTCAATCCCCATAGAGCCTCTAAACATCTACCTAGTGTTTATCTTGATCTATAGATGTCATATATCGCTCAGTGATTGTTTACTCCAAATTGGCATCCTTTATCATGAGCTATCCATAGGGTTTGTTCATCTAAGATACCTACCCCCTAAGTGTTGTAATTATTGTATCATAGGATGTAATAATACTATGTAGCTTTGTGGTCTCCCCTGAGCTATAAAAAACTCATCCTATAGTAATGCCACATCCTCTTCAAGACCTTCAATATTTTTTAATCTAAAAATAATCTCTTTTTAAAGTATATCTATGAGATCTTGATCTTGTATTGATCAGGTAATCCCCAAGGTCCGTTCCTCATCTATACCCTTCCTATATCTTCCAAATGCTAACTCTATCATATTTATGTCTATAGGAGGGTCATATCCTCCATCTCCACCCAAAGTATTGCTATCATCAAAGTTTGATCTTGAATATATCATTACATGTGTAAAATGTGTGTTGAGAGCCTATAAAACTTGATGTGTACCTTGTTACACAAGGATCATAATTATATGTTGTCAAATCTAATACACATGAGCCTTTAATACCTTATGAGTGGGAACCTACGACATAACCTATTGTACTAAAACCTATATGTATGCATATGCATGTCCCTATACCTATCTTTGTCCTAGTATTTACCCATATGGAGGTCCCTATATGAGGCCCTACCTTTGTCTAAGCCTCTTTCAATTAAGATCTATCCATCATCTTATATAGGCACCTATAGCATCAACATCTTCCATTCTTCCTATGTATGCCCAAATTACTAACTAAAATTATAAGTAACTCCTTATTTCCTCTTCTCTCAAAATTGATGCCCCTGACTACCTCATATCCTGGGTAACATGAGCAAAGAAGTGGGGTCCTTCAAGAACATCCTACTAGAAGCCAAACTACAATTCATCTTGGATTAGCTTTCACTACTCCACTATAAATTCATGTCATCCTATGATATAACATAGTGTAAGCATATTTTGGGTGATAAATCCATCCTCCCCCATCCAAACTACATAGCCAAATAAGGATGATAGATGGATTCCTCATCCACCATCTCATCTTGGGTCTGTCGATAATAATACAAATCATATTTCTATCTTCAAAGGCTGACCCCTATATATACCAACTAAGTACTATTTCTACATAATATTTTTACTACATCCTCTATTTAATTGGACACTCAATAACTATGTGATATTAGGTCTAGACTAGTATTATTGTGATATTTCTAACGATTTGGCTATTTTGGTAGGATATAATATGTAGATCATGGTATAACTAAACCAATACTATTGGGCCCCATGAAAAAAATGTGGTCATGTATCACATATATTGTATGAATATTATCAAATAAATCTAAAAAATTACATGTTCTTGTCTAAAATAAATATGCCACTGACAATTGCCATCAAAATTTACAGCTCATTGGACACCGAGGCATATGTTGGTGGTGAAATAACCAATGCCTATACCTATCCTATTATTATTTCTCCATAACCACAACCAACAAGGATGAAATATGGTGTAAATTCAATATCTTATAGGTCATAAATTTATCTGGACCCAACCCCTACCATAATTCTTATGATACTTATCAGGTCCTCTAGTATGGCTAGCCATTCATGCCCCATTTACTAAATCCCTAGTCCCAAATTAGAAGTTATAGAATACATCATATGTACTCCATGTTCATTGTATCCTCTCCTATAAACAAATTAATTGTATATATATTATATTTACATCATTGAAAACTCATCCATGTCATATTGGATGAATCACATTTGTGCCACATGCAATAGCCCAAATAGGTCTAGGAATGCCACTAAGTCCTCCATCATGATACCAAGATGGCATATAACTTGTGACCACCATTCACAATCCATGATGATCTAAAATCACTCTTAAATATCAAAAATAATTTCAAAATAACTTCATTAATATATTTTATATTATGTAATCAAGATTAGTACATTATTATACTCCTAGGCACAATATTTTTCTTATAGCCTACTTAGTTTTTTTCTTCTACTTTCTCTAGTTTTACTTTAGGTGATATTATAATTTTATCAATAATATTTCCATTTGGTAGGTCATTTACACCATTTTATTGATCATTCCATTCATTTTATTCACATCCTTTCCATGTTCTTGATAAGTTCACCATTTCATAAGTCATTTCCCCTTATCGATAGGATGATCATATTATTAAATCAATTTCAATATTTAAGTGTTTTCCAGTCAAAATCACGTTTTCATAAATTTATATGTATTCTCACTATTAGGTACATTTTTAATCTAAAATTACTACCTCACCATTTTAGTGATTTTCAACTATTTGTGCGATATCACTGAATTGGCCACAACCTTCCCATTTGGTCAATGATACCACTATTTGCACAAGTAATATCTCCATTTTTTTTAAATTAAAATTGTGACTTCTATATTTTATGATGTTATTAAACATAATAAATGCACCTAATGACTAATTTTACCAATGAAAATTTTACATAATGATGCCCAACTCCCTGTTGGTCATCAGTACTCTTGCATGTAATCACCAAGGTGCTTGTAGTGTGACATATGAGCCATTTTATTTTATCCTTTTGTGAATAAAACCAGCTCAAATTTTATATATGGGAGGGTGAAAATGAATTCACTCCCATGGGTTAATTTTATACCCAAATTTTTTAATTCCCATTAATCCTATTTGTGCTCCATTCTTCTTTTTGGGAGGATTATTTTTTAGCCTATTGTCAATATTTTGTCATATTTTATTATAATAGATCCATATTCAAACAATTATGTATTAAAATGTGTTCCATTTTATTCCTTTCATGGGCCCAATCATAAACTTAATTATTACACCATACGTTGAAGGTGGTATCATGTCCCTCCCAAATACTGCTTGGGGCATTTTCGTGAGCTCATTTTTCTAAAAATCAAGTAAATTCAACAAAAGTGGGAATGACATACTTTATTTTAAATATGAAAACTTTGAATGACCATTTTATTCATTTAAAATCTGATGTTTCATCTAAATGTCTCACCATGCCATTTCAAATAGGAGGAAAATGTAGACATTCAAATTTTGTAACTACTGTGTTGAAATTTCAAATTAGAATGACTACCCATAATAACACACAAACATGACGAAATACCATTATAATGATGTAATTCATATACAAAAGTTGAATAACTTTTTTAAGTGTAATAATTCATGCCTAATTGGGGAAATACATTATATGCAATCATCACCTTCTTTTAATTCATCTATAGTCAAATTATGACCTAGAAAATTAACGGTTTAGACCACTTGTGTATGAAAAAATGTCAAATTACATTAATTAAAAGAAGGCTAATCATGATTACTTAACTAAGAAAATCAAATTAAATGGTTAAGTTAAAAATACTTGATAGTTAGATGAATATGTAATTTTGGAAATTTTTAAATTCAATAAAATATTTAAAAGTGACATCATCATGGAGTGAAAAATACATGGAAATTGGATGAATATATAATTTTAAAATCCTAAAATTCAACAAAATATCTCAAAGTGACATCATCGTTTAGA
>JARHVA010008473.1:382500-420000 GCA_037957365.1 Torreya grandis | reverse complement strand
AAGACATTACACTATCAAAACACCAAAATATAATAATTTTAACCAATAATAAAAATAGATCAATATTTTTTTAAGTCAAAATCTTAATACAAGGTTTTATCAGTCTATAGGGGCCTGAAAACAACTATCTTATGATTTCATGAAGTAACAAGGGTTTCAAATCTATTTGAAGGTTTAGTAGGATTTTTAAAAACCCTACACACTATTTCCAATCATTTTATGCCAACCTTAATCCCTCTATTCAACTATTGTATCATGTTCTTAACTTGACTGTGTGTATAGATTCAAACTACTAGAGGGTTTGAACCATTACCACAAGTAATATATGATTAATACAAATGGAAAATAAAATTAATATTATTAATCATATCACAAAAGTTATTACCAAATATTATTATTTTCATTCAAAATTCTATACAATTCTTCATCACACATAAAATGCATTATGTCTCACTAAACATAAAGTATAAGGTATATAGGGCCTATAGTATTGAACCTACACAAAAGATATTTAAATCAATTAAAAAAATACTTTATAACCTTTAAGAACTCATAAAAAAACTCAAAAAAATATATTTAACCTCTAAAACATATATTTATTGAGTCTTTTCTTCATTGATAATCCATACATAGTCATACTCCATTGTACACATGCAGGAAACAAGGACTATAGTCAACTTTTTACAAATATGAGGCATTCCATTCTTTTTTTTCTTGGATATTAGACCTATTTCATTTGAATTCATCCCCAATAACTGAATCAAAGCAAAACATACAAATTTCATATTACCTATAACTACTCTAACCACCTTTGTTACTTAAAATGATCACTAGCAAGCAATTTTAGACATTAGAACAAGTACACAAGTTAATTTTCCATACATGTATGAATTATGAACCATGTATAGACACATGTTTTATTCAATACATATCATTAATCATTTTAAACCTTGATCACTTCTTCAAATTAATCCTATAACACCTATACTAGAGAAAACCATTCAAAAATTTAAATTATGAAAATTGGCGAGAAAGTGCCAATTTGGAATTCTAACCTACCTAAGTACGCATATACACTTTGGAAAGTGTATTAAGTGTAAAATTAAGACTATTAAGACCAATTTAAATATACTAATCATGTTATATGACCACAAAACATTTTACTAAATCAAAATTATTCAAACAACACAAACTAAGTCATCCTTAGAAGGATGCTCCTGCATCATACTATTGAGGTGAAAAAGAAAGTTTCAATGAAATTTAGTTATCTTGTATTGATATACTCCTTATTTTTTCTCTATATTTTTCATTCCAAATATCCAATAACACATATACCTCCTTATCCTTTGAATAATGCCACCTTTCATCCTCCTTTCATGTTAACTTTCTGAATTTTTATATTCAACCTTATCTTTTGCAGCATATTATTATTATTATTATTATCCTACAACAAAACTACATAATGAAAAAACAATTTAATAATAACAACTTACTATTTTATATGAAGCCAAACTCTTTCACTTACATGTTTATCCTTTCTATGCTTAGATATACTTCATAATTGACTACTGTTGATGGTTGCATATGCTCTCTTATAGTAATGTCAAGATATTCAAATTCATTATGAATTTATTGTTATTTCTCACTCCCTATTTTATTAATCACTTCACTTCTAATAGAAAATTCTATTAACATGAAAACCTTCTTAATAAAGTTATCTAAATACTCCATTCTCCTTTGTTGGTAGGTGTGTTATCATTGATGTCAAAGATAGTGACAAAGTGGTAATATCATAGTGTTATTAGTGCTATAGATTGGATAGGTAGGTTGATGGATTTTATTAATAATGTTTTTATGTTGAAAATACCTTATGGGTGTTCAAGAGTGCTTTTAATGAGTATGAAAGTGATTGAATTCCATCTGGTTCATCATTACATTTATCTAGGCATAGTTGGGTCTATGGTAGAAAAATCTTATTAGGCATTTTGATGGTGTTATATCTCACATGTGTGAAGCTTATAGGAGTATATTTATATATGGTTGGATTTGACTTTGTTAGGTGATCACATGGTTCAAATTTTGCATCATGAAATTTAGTACAATAAATTTTATTTAGGTACAAAGTTGGCTTCTCAATCATATTTCACTAAGTTCCCATACTTATCCAAATTTGCAAAGGGAGATATAATGTTACATGTTTAATCACATCATAGATCAGCAGTGTGAAATGAATATAAGCTTAAAATACATCATTCAAATAAAGCCAAGTAAGTAGTTTGATGAAGACATACATTGCACACACAAATGTTTTATGAGAATATCTATACATGGATGGATTCCTTTTTAAAAGAAGATCATATGGTTCAAATTTTAGGACATGAGATTAATTGAGGTAAAAGATATGACTATGAAAATTTGGCCTTTTAGGTAGATTGCAGCGGTCCCCATACTTAGCCAAATTTTCAAAAGTCAATGATCATGAACACATGAATATCTAATACTTCATGGGTGGTTATACAGTTAATTATATATGGTGTGTATCAGGTAAAATAGGTCAAAGTTTTCAATGGTTAATGAATTTAAAGTCCAGGCTACTTTTGAAGAGATCAATGAAGCATGTTTGTTCCAAAGTGTCAGGAATTAGGGAGATGATGCGAAGAGTTTGAAGTTTAACGTAAGGCTAAGGTAAAGATAAGGCTAATTATAAGATATAATGGTGAGTAGGTGTTCATAAAAATATGTTTGAATGATGTGTATTGAACAAGATGTTTTCAAAGTTACAATTGTTTAGCATGATTAAACAAAGGACACTTTCAAGGGAGATTGATAGAGCGTATTTGTTCAACATTGCCAAATTGCATGAGATGATGTCAAAGGGTCAATTATTTAACATATATAAATACAAAAGAATATTTATGGTGCATGTTTGATTAAATATGTGAGGACACAAGATGATATCATAGTGTTTGATGTTTAAGTATGATCGTTGGCATTTGAATTTAACAAAGGGAAAAACTACTATGTCATATTTTCTATATAAATTTTGATCTAGGATGAATTATAAGGTAGATTAAAAATAAATGTTGAAGAGGACTTCATTACATAAAAAAAATCTATCTATAAGGTCTGATTATTTGTATATAAAAATATATTAATCTCCAAAGTTGACTATGTGTTTCACCATGGTTTTTAATTGACTCGAGATGGAAATTTAACAATATCTAGATATCTCATGATTAATTAGCTACTAGAGAGAATTTTAGACTTCATGGGGATCATATATGTTGGCTTTGGAAGTTTTACCAGTCCATATTTAGTATGAACAAGGCTTAATAAGTTGACTATGTGTTCATTTATGGTGTTTTTATGTATGAGGCCAAAGATTGATCAATTGTGCTTTAGCAAAGAAGTGTAATGTTGATTTTAATCATTTGAGGATATCAAAGGGGTAATATGGAGTGGACCTATGCATTTTAAGTGGTCTTATGTTCTTTTTTTGCTTGATGAAGTACTAAAGGAGTGAATAGGTCTCCATGAGACCTATAAGGGCCATGAAGGCCTAATTGGAAGGTGTAGTTTCTTAAGGGTGACCCATGCGTGTTATGGCTGACCTATGAGGATGTATTGAGATATGTATTCATGTGATAGAATCATTGAGGGTTATGTAAAGTCTATTTTCCAACTAATATGTTGGTATTCATGAAGGCTCTATAAATAAAGAAGTCAAAGATGATGATTTCTAGGCTTGAATGTGGGATGTGTGAGAGTTGTGGAGTGAAAGAAAGAAGAGAGTGTTACTAGTAGAGGGTTGATAAGAAGATTATATATAGGAATGTCTACATAACATATAGGTCATATTTATAATTTATAAACAATGTTGTTGTAGGTTTGAAGATTGAGGATGAGTGAAGAAGTGTAAAGTGATCCAAAATGTGGTTTTAGATGTATTGAGTGGGTATGAAGACTAAAGAAAATATGAAGAGGTGAAGAGTGTAGAAAAAGGTGATCATCATCAGTTGAAGGTTAGTAATATATGTTTAAGATGATATATTCAAGGTATCTGGGTAGGTTTGTGGTTTCCTAAGGGGTTGGTTCCTCCTTAAAAGGTGGGACTTGTTAAATGGTCTTATGTTAGAAGGAATTGACAAACAAGTGGTCAAAAAGACTTGATCACCCTAGGGGTAGGTGTTCCTTATGAAACAGGTGTTTCACTAAAGGCCTTTGGTTAGAAAGACTTGACTGGTCTCATGTTTGTAAAACCTTATAGTAAAATTAGTCCAT
This sequence comes from Torreya grandis, assembly GCA_037957365.1. Lineage (NCBI taxonomy): Eukaryota > Viridiplantae > Streptophyta > Pinopsida > Cupressales > Taxaceae > Torreya > Torreya grandis. The sequence continues at coordinate 415,719 of JARHVA010008473.1, read as the reverse complement.
GTGTTTTTGGGCTTAAGAGTGGGTTTTTATCCCCAAGAGGGTTTCCCAGATATATCTTGTGTTGTGTGTGTTTTATCTTGATTATCTTTATTTTTAATTGTTATAAATGATATGTATGCTTCATGAATGTTTATGGTAATTGATTAAGATTTTTAAAGGATTGGAATTTTAGTTGGATTATTTGTACTCACTGATTCACACCCCTCTCAGTGATTTTACCTCTAACATTCTTATCAAGGACAAGTGACAAGAAAAATCTGAAAATATCTTTTCCAAAGGTTCATTTCAAAATAATTGGTCATGATAGGCTAATTTTAACCACTGTCTACTACCTAAAATTAATTCCTTAGAATGATTTTCAACTTTTGCATCCTTATATCTCATTGTGTTGGCAACTTGTACTACATTATCTTCACCTTGAAAATTTTTCTCAAATATCATACTCTTTTACTTAATGTTGTAACTAATTTATTTTAGCAAGTATTCCTTGTCACCAAAAATCATCACACTAATTTATACCTCCTTTATGTTTGACTATCCTTGAATGGGGTTATTGTGTGATTGCTTCCATCCTTCCCAATGGTGTAAGTATTAGATCTACCATCATGCATATATATCCTATGACACTGACATGGTATACCAAGGATTATATGGCACATGTCAATAATAAGCACATCACACAAAATTTTGTCCTTATACTAACCAATATGCAAATTTTGTTCATTCACTAGGACTTAATGACTATTTTGAATCGAAGAGACTTTGTATACAATTAGATGCTCTTTAATTTATAATACTAGATTATTTACCATCATACAAGAAATAATATTATTCATACTAACATTATAAACTATGACTTTAGAACATTTACCTTTTGTCTTGCACATGGTGTTGAAAATTCTATTTATCTATGATAGTTCTCTCTCCTCATGTCTTGTAATAATAATAACTCTCCTCATTAGTAAACTCTTCCCAATTTTAGGTTCTTCCACATAATTTTGAAATGAATCTAAAATCTCAATTTCTATTTAAACCACTTAGTTTCTACTCTCACTGTAAGAGCAACCACTTTGAATGTCTTCTAGACACTCATAAGATTTATGTCCTGTAAATTTGTTACATTTAAAGCACTTCCCAGTAAACCAAATGTTACCTCTTCCTATACCATATGATATTCCACTTATATATACATAACCACATATAATATATTTACTTGAACTCTCATAACTACTACTAAATTCTTTATTTTGACTTTGCCACTAATTTCTATTACCTAGTTATCCTCTTCGTTCTTGTTGACCTCTACCTATGTAGTTTATACCACCTCTCCCTCTATTTTATTGAATTTTAATTATAGAAAAATTTTCCTCTACCTTAAATTTATATTTATAGGCTCCTCTACTATTCTTTGTGAAAAAAAGTGCTAATCTCATCTTTAATGATAAACTTCAAGCCATTAGTGTACATAGCAACCTTTTCTGCATCCTCTTCTATCTATCCTACTCTAATAGTTACCTTGTAGAATTCCCTTGTGTAATATTTCATTGTCATGTCCTTTTATCTTAGATTTTTTATCCTCCTTAAAATTTGGTTTGATATTCCTTAGGCATAAATTTTCCTTTCATCTTGGCCACCATTCTATTCCATGACCTTATATTCTCTTTTCCCCTTTTTTCTTCCTCTATGCCATCCCACCATAAGGATCCATGACCCTTAAACCTTGTTACTATAAAATTCACCTTATTTTCCTCATTAACATATACATAATAAAAATAATTATCTATAGCTATGTTCCAATCAACCGACTCTTCAATATTGAGACTATCCTCATACATTGACATCTCCATCTTGGGTTCTGATGTCACTCTAAGGACTAATCTTATAAATCTCTCTTCCACTATACCTTTATCTCCTTTATTTTATTATTATTATTGAGGACATTAATAATCTCTAAAATTGACATCACCTCTATTCATCTCTCTCCACTAAGCTAACTCCATGGAATGCAACCTTGCCTACAAGTTCCTTACCTCAACTACCAATGCATCAATTACCTGCAACCTTCTTTGGAATGATGTTGTTCCTCATATTATAGATTCCATATTTTATTAATATTATCCTAATATCTCATAATATTTGATACCGAATTATTAATATGAATACACTTAAGAACTCACTACTCACTAACTTATCTCTTGTTGTAATATATCAACTATTTAATAAAGGTTCACAGGTTCATTTACTCATTAAAATATTCAAGAATTGACTCATGGTTTAGTGGTTTTAATAATATTTCTCATACTCATTATATTATTATTTAAACCCTCATTAAAATCCAAAAACACCTCATCACATCTTTCCCAACCTACATAAATTCTTCCCTTTTGGCAGATAGTCATTGTATCCCTTTTTTAGGCAATTTATCCTTGTATGGATAGGTAGAATAATATACTAATAAATTAATTTGATTTTATGACACCCTCTATTAATTTATATTCTTGTATAGATTTTATTAATCAAAATATACTTAGAAGTGACTTTCAGTCCTTTTTAGTGCTTTGTATAGGCCTAGTTAGGCCTCTCTTACCCCTAGACATACACAGTTACCAAAATTCCATACTCCATTATACTCAATTAGTTAAAAACATTCATAATATGCTATCATACATTTCCCACTATCAAAACACAAAAATTTGTGTAATTTATATTAGTAAGAACCTCAGATAAATGAATTTTTACCTCAAAACCCTAATACAAGGTTTTTTTTAGTCTATAGGGGCCCAAGAAAAAATATATTGTGATTTTATGAAGTAACAAGGGTTTGAAAGTTCTATGAAGGTTTATTAGGATATATTACAACCCTAAAAACTTGTTAAAATCATTTTATGCAAACCTTAATGCCTTTGTTCAACTATTATTTCAAGTTCTTAACTTGGTTGTGTGTATAAACTCAAACTACCATAGGGTTTGAACCATTACCACCAGTAATATATGATTAATACAAATTAAAAATTATAGGATGTTTATTAACCATATCAAGAAAGGTATTTACAAATTTTCTTGTTTTCATTAAAAATTCCATACAATTCTTCCTCACACAAAGAATGCATTTTGTCTCACTCAACACAGAGTATAGGGTATATAGGGCCTGTAGTATTAAACTTACACAAAATACATTGAAATACATTTAAAAAATACTTTATAACATTTATAAATACATAATAAACTCACTAAAACATATTTAACCTCTTAAACATATCTTTATTGAGTCTTGTCTTCACTGTTCATCCACACATAGTCATACTCCATTGTACACATGCTAGAAACAGGGACTACAGTTAACTTTTTGAAAATATGAGGCATTTTATGAATTGTTTTTGTATATTGGACCTCTTCCATTATAATTAATCCCCCATAATTGACTCAAACTGTAACGAACCGCTATACCAAAACCTTGAGGCGTTAGTGAAGTCCGCCCACCAGGATCATAACATCCCACCACGCTTCTGAAGCCCAAACTCTGGGTTAGATTTGTACCCATACCACTAGGATTCCCTATGTGTACGAGCCTTGGATGAACACTTTCATGCCAGCATAGCCACCTGCTCTGTGACTTGAACTCAGGTAGAGGCTCTGATACCACATGTAACGAATCGCTACACCAAAACCTTGAGGTGTTAGTGAAGTGTGCCCACCAAGACCATAACACAAACCAAAAAATATAAGTTTGGTATCACCTATAACTACTCTAACCACCTTTTGACATTTCAACGGTTACTAGCAAGTAATTTTAGACATTTAAACAAGTACCAAAGTTGACTTTCCATACGTGTATGCATTATGACCCATGTATAGACTCATTGTGTCTTAAATAAGTCTCATAAATCATTTAAAACCTTGATTAATCCTTAAAATTACTCTTATAACACCTAGACTAGATAAAATCATTCAATAATTCAAATTATGAAATTTGGTAGGAAAGTGCCAATTTGAAATTATAACCTACCTAAGCACCCCTAGACACTTTTAAAATTTTATAAAGTGTACCATAAGACTCTTAACACCCCTTAAAACACCCTAATAATTATATATGACCAAAAAACATTTGACTAAATTAAAATTTTTCAAACAACACAAAACAAGTCATCCTTAGAAGGATGTTCCTGCATCACCAATGCACATGCATATTTTAGTGAAAATGATACCTTGATAAAATACAATTATATGATCCCAATACTATTCCTACTAACCCATATGTGGATCATCTATCTAAATTATTTAATGAAGACAAATTATTATTTCATTATAATAGAGATAAATATATTTACCCAATTATCATAGTTGCATTAGTAAAAGAGCATGAAAGAGAACCTATGTTATAAAAATTGTGTAATTGGAAACAATTTTTTAATGGGAATATAAATGTATGTTGCGAAATAATTCATATATCATATTACATAATATTTTATTATATGCATATGCCAAAACATTTAAGAATAAATTTTGTTAAATACACCCAAATTTATATATACTAGTCCAAGATGAAATCTAAAGATTAATAAATGTTGTATTCATTCATGATATAAATTATATTGTGTTTCTATTATTGTATCAATAATAAATACTAATTTATATATTTTATTTTGCATATATTACCATGATTTGAATAATGCTTACCCTAAAGAATATTTTCCTTTACTATATATATTTTATATGATTGTTGACTCTATGACATGATATAAAATGTTATCATTCATGAATATATTTTGAAGATACAATAAAATTAAGATGAATACTATATACTAGGAAAATACATCAATTATTAAACCATGGGGAACATTTCTTTTATTAAATTCATGCCTTTTAGATATAAAAAAATATAGGCACAACATATCAAAGAGCTATACACATATTTTTCATGATTACATATAAAACATATTTGAGTATTATGATGATAAATTATTACTAAACTCAAAGCATAGATAAAATGATGCTCTTGATTTAGGACAAACATTTGAATGATCATGGAAATATAATATGTGCATTAATACCTAAAAAGTCTATTTTTTGACTTATAATAAGAAAATTACTTGGTTTTATTATTTACAAAATGGCTATATAAGTTAACCCCAAAAATGTAAAATCTATACTTGATATGTCACCACCAACTAATCTCAAAAAACTTTGACATGTATAAGCACATATTCAAGATATACAACATTTTATGGCTCAATTGGTAGATAAAAAATATCTATTATAAATTTAGTTTAAAAAGATACCAAAATCTATTGGGATGAATATATATATTTTTTTAAATTATGAAATTAATGAATATATTCTAAATTCACTAGTTTGTATGCCTTCCATTCCAAATAAGCCTCTTTTATTATATATTTTAGGTAATGATCATGCATTGGTAAATTTAATTTCACAACATGATGATAATCATCATGAACACAATTTAATACATTAGTCACACATTTCATGATTATGATCAAACTATTCTACCATTGAATAATATTTTTAGCAATTTTTTTGGGTGGCAAAAATTATGACAATATCTTCTTCAAAACGAGACTCATGTGATTGGTAAAGTCGATACACTTTGATATATTATATATAAACCCCATTTCTTAGGATAAATAGATGATTATTATTATAAAATTAAATTTATATTTCATTCCAAATAAAATATTAAATGAAAATTTATCATATATCAATTAGTTTTTGCTCCATTATAGGGTTTAGTGTCGATCACTACTAATTTTTTAGATGAATTAACCTCTTAAAATATTGACATTGATATTCAGACCATGAAGTTTTAAGGATATTAAATTTCTATAGGGGATGTGGTATGAATTATATTCTTTACTCCTCATGGTTTACCCATGGATTTTGTCTTTTTTTCTTGAAAATTATTTGAACTAACTATATTGTTGAATATGAATCTCTTGTTCTTTTTTTGTTATTAGCACAAAATTTGAACATAAATTTTTTATGTGTATATTGTGATTCATATATTCTCATTAATCATATATATATATATATATATATATATATATATATATATATATATATATATATATATATATATATAATAAAATAGGACCTTATTCCTTATAAATATAAGGTCCAACGATTATTATCTTAACTTTTTCCGTGTTCCACTAAAAGTATTCCTCATAAATATAATTTCAATGTTAATTCAATGTATATTTATGATTCTTTGATTCCAATTTATATTAATTTTGATCATATAATGTTTACCATATAAAAACTACATAATATTATATGGACACATAAATCATCAATGAATTAGAAGTTTTTGTAGTTACCTGAAGTGCAAACAATCCTATTAATACACACACACACACACACACACACACACACACACACCTTCACATTTTTATAAATTTATATGTGTGAATACAAAATAAATTTACAACATAAATAAATCTGTTTTGTGTCCATTCATGGATCCCTTTTCAAACATTATTTTGATGGACAAGTTTTACAATGTGTAAACCATATTAAAGATAAAATATATATATTCAAAGTAAATGATTATGAATTTGGTGGTGATTTTAGTGGTAATGCAATTTCTTATAAAATATTATGTCAAGGATACTATTAGACAAGAATGGAATATTAATGTCATGATTATGTCAAATTATGTTATCAATGTCAAAGGCATAGTAATATTAATCATTCACCATCTAATATATTACAACCTATTATTTATGCATAACCATTTTATATTTTTGTATTTGATCTAATTGTAAAAACAACTATGGAATCCTCTAAATGACATAAATTTATTATTACAACTATTGAATATTTTAAATAATTGATATAAGATATATTCATATAGTTTAGTATTAGTGAAGATATTTGTAATTTTATTATTACGCATAATTTTTCATGATTAAGTTTACCTTATATAATCATAAAATATAATGGATCCTATTTTAGGAACAAAACTATAAAAAATATTGGTTTATTTACGTTCAAAATTTAGCATATTTTTTATACTCCTTACTACCCACAAGGAAATGGACAAGCTAAGCAACTAGAAAAAAAAATATAAAGACCTTAATAAAAACCACATAAAATCATGGATAACATTGGGATAAACAATTTGTGTATGCTCTTTGGGTCTATCATACAAACATTTTTACAGTAACAAAGGCCACACATCACTCTCTTGTCTATAGAATAGAAATAGTAGTTTCTCTCAAAATAGTAATATTTTACCTATATGTATAATTGAGAGATATTAACAAATAAAATTAATGTAATGAAATTTGATTAAATAAATTAAATTTTCTTGATAACAAATGCATACAATCTCTTAAACATTTAAAATTTTATCAACCATATACTATAAAAGGCATATAACAAGATAAATTGTGATATATAAATTCAAGTTGGTGACCTTGTGATCAAATATAATTATAATAATACAAAATATAATTAATAAAAAAATGAAATTTTAAGCTAAATTAGTTGGGGCCATTTGTAATTACTAGAAATATTGGATTTGGAGTTTATCTCTTATAAGCTACGCTTGAAGCAAGTAGGATAAAATTCCCATGAGTACTATGAATTTGGATCGATATTTTATATAAATGACCTTATTAAATTTTAATTATGCATGTTTTAATTTTAAAAAATCTAAAAAATACAATAACATTCATATAAATTATAAAATTACAAAAAAAATTAATTATTTGGAAAAAAACTAAAATAATGACTTTTAAACATATTTTCACGTTGCTAAATTACATGTTTGCATATTCCATTTATCTTTATATTTAGTGCATGACATAATTAATTACATGGTACTATTCTCACGTGGTGTCTAAGCATGAAACTAGACATATTTATATAAAACTAATAAACACTCGTACACAAAAGAAGTTGTCCTCATTGAAATTTATTGATTACATATTTGCATATGTTGTTTATCTTTATATTTAGTAGATAACATAATTAATTACATGGTATTATTCTCACATGTTCTCTAAGCATGAAATAAGACATATTTATATAGAACCAGTAAAGAATCATAAATAAAATAAGTTGTACTAGTCAAAATTTCCTATATATAATCCACCTAAATAAAGTCACACTAGTCAGACAAAAACACACTACACACCTATATTCCTACTATAAAATTGTCCATGTACATTTTATATTTCTATTTTTTTATTAAACATTGTTAAAATTACCTTTTTTATATTTTTTTATCACATAACATAAATAATATTAAAATATAAGTCAAGTTTCATGTTAAGACATACTTTTACATGGTTTCAATATTGGTCTAGAGTTTAAACCAACAACCTTACTCAGTTGGTGGCATCTCATCATTATATATGAACACTTGTATAAGTTGTATATATCCACAACATATTCTTAATGTTGATATATAATGAATAAAATTATTTTACCTCATACTTTACATGCCTCAAGATGAATATACTAATTTATAACGTGGATATAGATACATATGATCAAAATGTGATATTTTCAATTCTATGTAACTATTTAATATTATTTATTAATCAGATGAAATGATAAAAACTTGATTGTTTATTAAATGAGGTCTTTGGCCTTATTTAGGTTAACATACACCTTATTTATTGTATGGAATCACCATGCCATGTGTGTTCATCCTTTAGATTTCTATATATGTGTGACATTAAAATGTCCCTTGTATTCAACCATTAGGCCTCATGTGTGACATTTATGCAATATTTCTAACTCTATGATGCATTTTACATGTCCCTTTTATGTGGCCTTTGGGCCTTTTGTGTGAAATTGTGTGACTTGGCCTACATGTTAATTATTTGATATTATACTTGGAATTATTCTTATCATATATTACTATGTATTTGTTAAATATATTTAAGGTTCTATGGTACATATCATGCACATAATACTTATGTGATCAAAAGTTTCTTTTTCCAAAAATAGAATTTTTAAAATACACATTCAAAACTTTTAATTTATTTACATGCTTCATAAACTAATTTAATGTTATACTCAAATTGCATGATGTAATGTAATAAATAATTTCTTCATATGCTTCAAAGTTATATCTCTATGCTTACAATATAACTCAAAAATGTAAAATACTATTACATGATTATATGTTTAAAAAATCTTGTCATTTTTTTTTTGAGACAAGTGATTTGTATCCAACTTACCACATTTTTAAAAAGTGGTGTCATAATGGTCTTACCTCAAAGCTATCACAAGTAATGAATTTGAAATTTGAAATTTTACAATATGCAAAAATTATAATATTTTGATTATGGGGGAATTCATATTGCTAATGCACTCCAATCTCATATATACTTTAGCATAGATACGCTTGAGTGAAGATAATTAAAATATTTAAAATAATTTTCAAAACATAAAATTGACACTCAATATAGTATAGGGAGGATGATATGTGTTCATGTCCAAGCTACTAATTTTAAAAATCCATAATTTCTATTTTCCATGTTTTAAATTTTAAAGAATTTATAGTTTGAATCTAGATTTTTCTATATCCATGAAATTCATATATTTAAATAAGACCATGTTTGGGCTTAGTGGAGCTCCATGTGTTTCTTTCAATTTAGTGATCCATGTACTAGTTCCCACCTCTTCTTTTTAGTTTAGCAGGTGAGCCATGTTCAACCTTAGTGATGTTCCACATTTTGTTAAAATTTAGTGAACAATTTTTTTGTTTCTCATCTCTTCAATAATGATAGATTATTCTACGAGGGTTAGCGCATATAACATTTAAAACTAAAGCATATTGATTGGTTCTTAAAATTGGGACTTGATCATTCTCAATTAACCACATCTTTATCACCTTTCCACATGACATAATAAATGGGCACACACATATCCATGATAATTATAAAGTGTTTATACACACCCATATTTGTATTTCCTTTACTTGAATAATTTTATGCCTCACTAGAATAAGGGTTGGGGGATGGGGAAATTTCGATGCTGAAACATAACCAATAAATGCTTGATAATTCTTGATCTTAACACATACTTTACTGGCCAATTCATCATATGATAAACCCTAGTATCTAAAAAATCATAACACATACTTTATTGGCCAATTCATCATATGATAAACCCTAGTATCTAAGAAATCATTCAAAGTCTTATAATTACTGAGAACATATTCCAAACATCACTATTTTATCCATATTCATCCTATTTAGGATTTACTTCAATGTAGTACTTGTTTCAAAATCCTTTGATGTTTTAGTATAAGTACACACTAGTAAAACACAAGAAAACATGAGCAAACAACACAAATTTTCAACAGCATGGACTTTTCACACGTGCTTTAAAGAATATATTTTTAAAATGACATGATTTTTAATAGCTTTCTTATACACATCAATACGTTATTTAATGTAAATAAGCCAAGGATTCATCTATAAAATCAAACCAAGGGTCACATATGAAATTTCCTTGCTATAACTTACAAGGCATATCTATTTTTTATTTCAAAACCATTTATTATTTAAGTAAAAATATCTATTGCAATCCTAATATCATTTTATAGTCCTTGGCCAAGTCTAACATTTTTGATTTCATGTTGAGGGAATCCTTTGTCTAAAATTATAATCAAATTTGATAAATTCATTCATATAATATTCCATAGATGGATAAATACATTGTTCTGAGGCCTTTTTCACTATGTACGAAACACTCAGCCAATAGGGGATTTTATAAGGATAACATAGCCATCCCCACTTTCCCCATTTTCCATAATTTTGCATTTGATTTAATTTTGTGTGCATCTATATTGCTATGGTTATAATCTTACTAGTATTGCATTAATCAATTCAAGATCCACACATTAACATATTACATACATACGTATCCAAAAAAATAATATTTCTAGATCTAACACACATATTGAAAGGATAATATATTTTTATAGCTAAAAAATGCACCCTATGGGAAGGTGATTCAAGCACTCTCTCTTTGATCTATACAATAATTTTGGCCCTAGGTTGTGGGTTACCTACAAGTGAGTCAAACCTCTATATTTTGGACAAGCTCCAAAGAGTAAAACACCTGAACTAACCAACTACACTATATGCTTGATATGGAAAAGGGAGAAATGAATACTAAAACTAACAATATAACTTGATAGTGATGTACCAAACATGAAATCATCATCTTTATGAAGATGCACTATCAAAAATTAGACTATAATTTGATCATGCTATTACAAAATAGTCCTAATCACATTAGTGTTTAAATATAGAGTTTTGATAGGTTACAAAGGTATTATGATGATCAAATAATAGGTGGTATTAGAAACACTAATATTTTATCATTTCTCTAGCTTACAAAACTAAGTAAAACACTTCACATGACCTATGAGAAGCACAACTTTCATAAGGCATGAACATGAAGGACAAATTAAAATAATACCATGCTATTAATATGCATTCATCAATAGGACATATCCAAATTCACTATTTTCAAAAAGGAGATAGAGTATACAAATTAAATTCATTTTAATAAGAAATTACAAGACTTAATTTTTGAAGGGCTTTACCATACCAATGTGACGATATATTACAAGACCAAAAATCATTTTTTTAGAGAGAATTTTCAAGAAAGAGAAAGAGGTAGGCATATTAGAGAACAATGATGAGTATTTAGTCATCATGAAATCATTTATTATCTTCAAAACCACAATATAATCACAAAAACCTTATTTGAAACATGTTTCAATCTAATCCTTAAGTAACTCCATGAAGTTGGCAAAGATGATAGGAGAAAGCACTGATTTTAGCATCCTTGAAGTTATGAAGATCTGCCACTTCAATAAAAAGGAGTTACATTAGTGAAACATTATCCTATATATCATGATCATCTTGACACCTTATTGACTCCATGACATCTCATCTTGATACCTCTATATTCTTTCTATGCCAAAAGACACCTTCTTTACTAGGGAGTTAACAAATATTTTGAAACTACCTTGGAGAATTTCACATCTTTATTCTAGTTTCAAAGGTGGAAATAATGCTTGAGAATTTTATAAAAACCTTCCTTGAACTAACATATCCTTTATACACATGTCTTTCATGCTATTTCTTACATGCCATTAAGTCCTCTTTCAATGATCAAATAGGCCAAGTAAAAAATTAGGCCTAGTTGTTTGACACTTGTTCTTTGGATAGCTTTAGGAATTTAATATCAATCCTTTCATGGATGAAATAAATGTGTATGAATTTCATTTTTCTTTTGTTTATCATGAATATATTAGGATAATTCTTGCTTGTAGTTTCTTATTTATCTAGATGGCCATTTTACTCCATTTTAGCCCTTTGAGACTATGGTTTTTACATAGACATACATAAGTGGTTTTATGGATGATTGAGAGGAGTTTGAGGTGTGGTAGGTTGAAAAACATTTTAACACACCCTTCACTATGACTCTCATTATTTTATCTTTGCACCTTTAAATATTCATTAAAACCTACAAAAATGAAACATTTACCTCATCCATATAGATGATAGTACCAAAAAAATGTGTGATGAGAACCTTGTGGGAATGATTAACATGATCCAACTATCACATAGGAAAATATAATCCATTTATATACATTTTATTCAATATTTTATGTGCAGGGTCCTTATTAGGGTTTAAGAGGGGTTTAAAGAGGTTCAGGTCCTTAGCAATAGTTCATAAAGGTTAGTCCCCTAACATATGAACTAATGACACTAGTTTATGCCAAAAAAGGACCCTAAACTTTTCCAAAGTTCTTAGAACTGCATACAACTATTTTTTATAGTCCATCCTCATAAATATGCTCTTTGAGTGGAAAATGTGCATTCTAACAATAATTTTAAGCCAAAATGACCATTTCTAAGATTTCTTCCAAAACCAATGTATTTATCACCTCTAAAAATATCTTATGAAGACTTGAATGTTTTTATTAGGTCTCTTTTCAGCTGATTTTTTATATTGGCCTCATTTTTCAAGTGTTTATGCCTTGAGGAGGATATTAGGCTAATAGGCCTAATGACTAATTTTTCTATGTTTTGACCTTGAAGAGAGTGATCTAATCACTTCAACACTTATGATTGTGTGTAATTCACTATTTAAACCCCTTAGGTCACTCATGGTGGCTTATTTAAACCATTTGTGTCCTCATGACACTTTACATAGTTAACTCACAAAAGCTTAGGGTGCATCTATAGGTCTACTTCTAAATTTAGAGACCCTAGTATGTGATGTCTATGATCTAAGAAGTTTTTTATGTAATTTTGTCACTGGAGTTATTTGGAACCATTACATACCAAATGAGATCAAATTTACCTGTATAACTTTGAAATTATCTCCTATTATATTTTGACTAGCTGTAGGTCTTGATTTCAAGGTTTTAGGCCTCCTCTTGGCATTTGGATGTGCAAATTTTTAGTGACTCAACAAGGAAACTGAGTGTACTGGAAATAAATCCAACCATAAATGTATTTATTATATCAACCTCCTTTAACAAAATATATATTACATTTAGGTTTACTTATGTGAAAAAAAAATTAAGCTCATTTAAGCTTGTTAGGTTTTCATCATGAGATTCGTATGGTATGAGGTTGTTTCCTTATTCAGAGAAGTTAAGGTAAATTTTCAAAAAAATTATCCTTCATTGCATACTTTAGAAAAGTTTTCATCCTCTATTCTACTAAATATGGTTCATCACTTGGACTGAGAAGGATTGCAGGTGATGAATATTATGTATACAGTGATTAAACCTAGGTTTGACTTATCTCTTGTTATCTCAATAGGAAGATATTGGATCGTTCTTGGTCTCATATCGAGACTTTTGTGCTTAAAGTTCCACTCAACTTCCCATAAGACTTTAAAACCTTTAAACTCTATCACTATTAATCCTTATACATTGAATCTTGGCTATAGGTAGTGTTCTTTAAGGGAGTTATGATCATTTAGGTATCCATTTGAATTAACCTATAGTTCCATTTGGTACTAAATCTATTATAACTTATTACTAGTCTAAAAAAATAATATGGTCTCTCTCTCAAGCCATTGATATCTTTACTCTTTTAAGTGCCCTAACTCATTTTAGACCCTACCTATAATTCTAAACTTACCTATAGGGATTCATATTGAAACTCAATCCTCTTTATTGTTTAAGACACCTTTACTCTTTAAACTATATATATTATCTCACCTCTTTTGCACTCTATCTATCTTTTAGACCTTCCAACCAACCATTATACCATTCCAATCTCTAAATCACCTGCACAGACTGTATGCATAGTTAATTAGTGTGCTACATCTATGTGTTGGGAATTAGAATATCTCACAAGGTTATATTATTTTGGTGGTAAATTTATTCCCATATTCCTTCTATTATTATTTTCTCATGGATACCCAGACTAGAATTTGCAATCAAATGTGTGGATAACTTTATGCACATTGGTAGTGTTTCCAAAGATCAAGAACTTCAAGACTATGGACAAGAATTACGTATCAGAGAAGTAACACATAAATGATATGAATTTGAGGTATATTTCATGAATTATGAAACACTATGGAGCCTCTGAGAATGATAACCATTAAAATAAAATAAAACACTTGCAACAGGAGTGATTGAACACCTTGTACTTTGTAAATTTACTCTTCATTGAAGACACTTTATGGAGATGAAATAACTGATGAAACCACCATTAAAAATATATATTTCAATTCTAAAAACACCCCTAAAAACATTCCTATCCTTCATATTTTAAGTGAATAAGCAAATGTAAAATCATCCCCTACTTGGATGAACAAGGTATAGTGACCTGATGCCACTCTTATTGATTGTTCATAAATAAAGATCCATGAATATAAATAATAATGACACTAATATAAATATTAATATGATATCTAGAAACAGTCAATTTTTTATCTCTTAATTCTCTCTCTCTCTCTCTCTCTCTCTCTCTCTCTCTCTCTCTCTCTCTCTCTCTCTCTCTCTCTCTCTCTCTCTCTCTCTCTCTCTCTCTCTCTCTCTCTCTCTCTCTCTCTCTCTCTCTCTCTCGACCATACTATTTACATCGAATTTACCTTTTTGAGTTTCTAAAGGCAATGATAGAGGAAGAGAATTATTGAATTATATGTATGACCTAAAACTTAGTACAAAGCCTAAAAATGATCTAAGGTATCCCAAAGGAAAATTTTAAACCATTTCCAATAGAAAAATGATCCTTAAACGTTGTATAATTTCCCAAAAGTTCTTGTAAAGTGTCATAATTCCCATTTTGGATATTGAACCTACAGGTTTGTTAGTCTCTGACTACTCATGAACATATTATGACATTAGGTACATTTGGGAACCTTATTTAAATGTTTTAAATTTAATTAAGGATGTAAAAATATACAAAATAATCCAAAAAGGTGGTAAAATGTCCTTTTATCACATAAGGACAAAATCGAATGCTAACACATGATAATATGTCCTTAAAATCACATTAACACTCATTTTTAATGCCTCTAAACCATGTCACAACTTTGACCATCGGTGACAACACCAAGAACTATAAATGACCCCTAGGACTAGATAAATCATTTAAGACTAATCCTTTGGCAATGCTAAACCATTAAAATTATGACCACATGAAAACCTTTGAAGACCATGACAAAATATTTTTAATACGACATACAAGTTTTAATATTCCTATGAAAGTTTCAATCTATAGGGGGTTGACCTTTCTCATTTAGGAGTCAAAATTGGTCAACAAATTGGCTACTCATAAGGGAAGCATTCCTATAAATTAGATATATCAATTACCTTATCCTTTCTCATTGGTAAATGGGGTCACTCTAAAAATAAAACTTAACACCTACCATGAAACAAACTGAAATTGAACAAACACCAAACCAAAACCACACAAAAACATGTGTCATAAGACACTTAGAGGAAGGAAAGACACACAAGAAACAAATAAAAAAAATTATTAATCACTTAGGGAAATCAAAACCTACTCTAATATATATAAAAATATATAATTAACCTCAATAACATGGATTCAAGTGTATCCCATTGATTGGGAAACTCAATTCTTCTCCACTTAGTCTTGTTAGTTGAAAGGTATTGTGTTCCTTGTAAGAAATGATGACATAATATCCACTCCATAATACATTAAAATTAGAATTATCAATAGGCATATATATATCAACATCCCACTTTAAGAAAAGATACCCTTCTTGGTATGTTCTTTTGATATCTCTCTTGTAAAAGTTTCTCTTCACTTGTGCTTTATGACATTACATGGTGTGCATAACATGATTCCTTGCTTCCTCCAAGGACATTAATTTTAACCATATTATCTCCATAGGATCATTATCAATCCTCCCAATCTGATGTGCTAGATCAAGATTTGGTAACTCAAGTGAAATAGGTAACTTAGCTTCTCTCCCATAAACAAGAATACAATGAGAGTTACCAATATCAACCTTAGGAATGATCCTATCAACCCATAGGGTTATCTTTATTTTAGTATGGCATATCATTTGATTGTCTTTTATAATTATATTTATAATTTTTATCGGGTTCTTATTAGTAGACTCAAATATCCCATTACCTTTGGGATAGTAATTAGAGAAATTGCTCAAGTAGATGCCATATTGTACAGACCATTCCATTATTTTTACTCCACTAAAAACCATGGCATTATAAGAAATGATGGTTGTAGGTACTTATAACCTTGTTACTATGCTCTAATTAAAGTCAAGAGCTGAAGTTTCGTTAACCTCCTTCAGTTATACTACCACTACCTACCTTGTGAAATATTTTTTAGCTATAATAACCCATTTACGACCAACACTAGACAAATGGTTTATCATTCCAATGAAATCAAGCTCGCATAACATGAATGGTTATTTAAATTAGATTGGGTGAAGATAAATGGATGACATTATTTTTTTTACCATTAAATAATTTACACTTTTGACACTTTCTAACTTAAGCATATTCATCCTTGAATACGTTAGGACAATAGTAACCAACCTCATTATTTTTGTAGTTATGGTTTTAGGTGAAAAATGACCTCCTACTGGCCCATCATGGAATTATTCTAAGAATTTATCAAATTGATCTATCTCTACACATATTAATATCACCCCATTGACGTATTTATTGAAAATAAATCCATCCACAATGACATAATGTATTTCTTTCAATTTGACATATCTCCTTTTTACTTGATCTAAACCCCTAGGACACCCACCTGTTTGAATGAAAATCACCATTTATTGTGTCTAAATTCTAGGAGATAAATTAAAAAATATACTATGACCTTATTGAAATGACAAAACCATTTATTCTTCTTCCCTTAGGTAATATTATAGGTTCTCACATATCCCTCTTCCTCTTACTAGCTTGGTGTCCTTGATCTCAACATCATATTCCATCACTTTAGTTATCCACCAAAACTTTTTCTCATTAAAGTAATTATTAAATAAGAATTATCTTATGTTTGGATGGGTTACCATCATGTTAATTTTTTAATTTTAAACCATATGTCTAAATTTATTAAGACTTATTGGCACAACCAACACTTACTTCTCAGCATATGTATACCTTTCTTGATTATCTTCTAGTCCTTTAATAAAAAAATGCAATAGGTTGTTCAATTACTTCATCATTTTTTTGAATCAAAATAATTGATTTGGTGTTAGTAAAATCATAAAAGAAGAAATATTTAGAGAAATATGGATTGATTAGTATGGGTGCTTGAACAATAGCTTGTTTTATGGCCTCAAAATTAGCTTTTCCTTATTTGGTCCATTGGAATGCTTTTTTGTTCTTAAACATGGCTGTTATGGGATTAAAAAGTGTATTAAATATAAGTATTAAACTTATAAAAAAGTTAATATTTCCAAGGAAACTTTTAAAGTCCTTCATATGCTTGGCTAGTGATAAAGCTAGAATGGCGTGAACTCTATCAGGATTAATGGCTAGTCCATATTTAGAAACAATGTGTATAAGTAAATTACCTTCATGAAAAAAAAATACACACTTATTTGGATTAATATAAACTCTATATTTTCCACACATTTCAAATACTAACCTTAGATGCTTCATGCGGTCACTATCATTCTTGGATAAAATTGTTATGTCATCAAGATATATCAATACCAGCTCATTGATCTAGGAGGAAAGCCATATCCATGGATGTTTGGAATGTATCACCTAAATTAGATATACCAAATTCCATTCACCTATATGTCCCATATTTGGTAGTGAAGGTTATCTTATATTGGTCTTCTTCCTTGACCAACACTTGGTTATATCTTGAATAGACATCCAAGAGTGGAAAATATTAAGAACCTTCTACTACTTGAAGTATTTGCTCCATGAAAGTTTTAATATATTGGTTTTTCAATGAGACCCTATTAAAGTCTCTAAATTCCATGCATATCTTGATTTCACCACCTTTCTTTCTAAAAAGAAGAAGATTGGCAACCCATGAAAAGTCTTTAACAGGGAAGATGATATTTGACTCAATCAATTTCATGAGTTCCTTTATCATGTGCACCTCCACATTAGGATTAATTTTTCTTTTCCTTTTCATTATAGTCTTATCATTGGGATCAAATTATACATTACTTGAGCCAATGAGGGGTCAAACCCCTTGAGGTCACTGAACTCCCAAGTAAAGAAATCCTCAAACTCCATACGTAGTTCAATGAATGTTACCATCTCCACTTGTGTACATACCTTCTTAAGACTGAGTAATTTATCTTTGAAGATAACTACCCTCTTATGTTGGAGATTATTTCTTTATCTCTCCTCATTTGATAAATTTCATTGAATATAATCTCAAGAGTGACCAATCCTTTAGGGAGCTTGTTAGACCTTAGTTGTAAAATTTATTCCCCATATCGATGTCACAACTTGGTCTAGTTTTTTTGAAGAGAACTCAATTTCATGTTGTAAGAAAAATTATATTTGTTTTTAACTTTTAAATACCTTCCATTTTACATCATTATCCAGTATGGAATGTCTTACAACTACCATGATGTGTGACAAAAATAATGGATTATTGACATCATTTGGAATGTCAAATTATTCTTCAACTATTGAACCTATCAGCATGTTGATTCTCTTCCTTGAGACTATTTTGATTTAAAAATATTAAAATTAATCAATAAGGTCCCACACTGTATGCTTAGAATAATTCAACAAAGTGTTATTAGATGCACTCATACCTCTTACTTGGTTTACATTAAGTTCACTATCTCCAATGGCTTGAACTTAGTTGATTCCTCTCTTTCTTTCCCTTTGAATCCCATGAATGAGAGATTCATACTATGATTAATTGCAAGAATAACTAAACTATAACTTAATAATTGAGTAGTACCTTTTATTTGACGGAGAATCAAACATAATTCTAGCACCTACTCTATTCTTACTTCTTGAGCCATTTTAAAACCACTTCCACAAACCATCATCATCATAATTAGGCTAGGAAAGAAAAAGCATGGATGTAACTTCTTCATGTAAATAGTAGAATCTAATGACCAGCCTCTTCAATCCCTCTATATGGATCAAACTCATGATTATATGCCCCATATTCATCAAGGAAGAGGTCTAAAATGTCTTCAAGAGGAAGAATGTTTTCTTGATCTCTAGGATGATAATCTTCATGAATAATGGCACAATTAACATTACTGACATTTGGTTTATTTTTATTAATATGAAACATTGAGATAGGTTATGATCTTATTGTAACTTTGGTGTTATGTCTTGTACTAAAGGCTATGTAATACCAATCTGATGATAAGTAGCCACCTATCATTGTTGTAAAGTCCCTTGACACATAAAGGGAAATGTATGGTGGGAGATTAACCACAACTACATATTGATATATAGATAATTTATGATAAGAATGAAGATAAATATTTAAACCCTTGAGAACACCAAATGTCTTAGTGGCTAATCCATTTAGTTGAAACACATCTCTAACATGAACTTCATGCTTGAGGCCTAGTTTATCATCTCTTTACTTTGGTATGAGTGAGCTACTAGCCCCACTATCTATCATTATATTTTGGACCCAAAAAACACCAATGATGACTAAAACATATAATGGAGGAGGATTTTTTACCTTGTCCTATTTTGGCTCACCAACCTAAGTTATGTTTGCATAAATAATAACACATCTCTTTATTACTCCTGATGATAGGTTGAGATTAGATGGTTCTTATTGTAATGTATCCATTTGTCCCATAATTGATAAAGTGTCACACATAGGTATACTTACATGAACCTTTTTAATTTGATCTACTATTTTAAGATAATAAGCATTAATCCTTCATTATCCTCTAATAGTCATAGTATCACCTTGGACCTTCTCATTTTGATGTACAAAAGTACCCTTGCCATTTTTATTTCTATAAAGTTATTGAACCTTGAAAAGTACATTAGATTCTCTTACCCCTTGGGTCATGGAAGGAAATCCATTTGAAAAAATTCCACTCTCTTTTAATTATTCAACATCTCTTCTTTTAGACTTAGTGTTGGCTATAACTGAGCTATCCACTCCTATACTTGAGCTACCCACCTCATTTACTACACAATAGTACTCATCTTGGAAGTTAACAAGGGAAATATTAGCCAAATTTAGCCCTCATAAAAATATTTTTCCTATAAAGGGTTTGGATATATGAATAAATGTTTTTGATGTAATGAGTTGTCCAAAGATCACATACAACATGTAAAGCTTTGGAAACACTTTAGGCAAGATTAAAGTATAACATGTTAAATTTGAGAAGTAGGTCTAGAGAAAATGAAGGAAATAAACATGTCCCCATGGTGTTCAAGATTTTCAATAACATGAATCAAGTTTTCAAAAGCCTCAAAAGATCATCATAGACTTCAAATATCAAGCAACAAGTTGTAAGAACAAGTCCAAAAAATTGGACCATCACAAACACATCATGTATAGATGAACATATTAGTCTAGTTTCACATTTGATATATTCTCTTGAGGAGGTTCCTCATACTCAAAGAATTGTATGGACATAATATTTTTCATGCTAAGAAGACCCTATGCAAATTTGGTTTCTCAATGAGTTCTCTATCTCAAGATATAAATATTCAAAGTTAGACTTGTAAAATGATACGATCTTGTGGATGTAAAAGTAAATCCATGGAAAATAACCATTGGGGTTCAAATTTAGATGGGCATGTATATGTTATATATGGTCATCTAGACATAAAATATGGGCACATGAATGTCAAGTTTATTCCTTGTAAAGTATTCATTTATGTTCAAATGGGTCTAGGATCTAGTGGTTGGTATTCAATCTACATCTAGTCCAATGGAGCAAGGACAACATGGCAATATTAGTGGTACCAAGTAGATCCGATGGTATGCATTCAATCATACCGAGAAGATCAATGGAGTGAGGATGATCTGATAGTGTTATTGGGTCTTAAGGATATAATAGACCATTTTTTATCATGCATTCAAGATCAATGGTGAGCATCAGGTTGAAAGGTTAGCAGATCCTAGGAAAAAATAAGGAAACTGCCAAGTGTCATGACCGTAGTAATTATAAAGTAGATAAATGACTCACATTATATTTTTTAAATTAGAACTAATGATGTAAGAAGGGTCAAAAATTTAATAAGCCTATGTTATAGTCGACAACCAATAAACAAAAGTGATCCCAAGTAGCTTTTGATGAAGGTAAGTAAATCTATTTTTGCCATAGGTAGGCAAATACATAGAGATCCAAGTCCAAACATGATCCTCATTTAATAAAAAAATTATATTATAGGTTATAACATCACCATTAAAGCTCAGAAGAAGTAGAATAGGTCTTTTTAGGCCTAAAATAGATAAAAATCTAGTGACTAATTGTCAAAATAAGATCCAACATCTAGCATAGCTCATTAATATCATGACTATATGAAAACCAATAACTAGATTGGTTTTCATCTACATTAGAAATATATTCAAGATAGAATAGGGGAAATTTTATTATTAATGAAAGGAGTGTCTCATATTTGATATGGTCACATCCTCAACAAATAATATTTATAGCTGCCTAATGTAGACCAAGCATGGCTCTATCAATTCTAAGATATGACTAACTTATCCTCATAAGCAAATCAAATAAAATATGGATTAAATTCCTAAGAAGGAGACCGAGTGGTTGGATAAACATAGTGGAGTATTCAATTCTTTTACAGATCCCTTAAAGTTTGTTCTTTCATGATAAGATCATGACTTGGCATCCTCAAGTTGGTGTTAATCCATTGAGAGTGGTTGTACCTCATTCAATGATTTTTGCTTACACAACCCCATCTCTAGCTTTCCCTTATACTATAAATACAAGATTCTAAGACTTGAAATGTAATCCATCTCTTTGGAATGACTATACTCTACTAAAATTTGTACTGTAGCACCTATTTGATATAATCGAGACTAAATTCCTCCATTTTTTAGCTAAATTATAGTGTGTCTTATGAGTTCACTGATTGGTTAAGTGAATGTATGTTTTCCTTGCCTATGTCTAAATTTTATCACCTTCATGAAGTTTTGGTAGCTCCCATAGGTCATTCTAAGTGAATATATAGTTTGTTTATTAGTCTAAAAGTGGACAAATACCCTCCCATGGTAGATTAATATATGGTTCTTGCCTTTTAGTGAAATACTTATTTCGAATATTTTTAAAGAGTAAATGAATTCATGTTTAGCAATATCAAAATTATCTTATAGTGTGTCTTATGATGAGTGTTAAAATTATTGGTGCATCACCTCATTTTAACTTCTTTCATATATTGTTGTTAATATCTCTCCCTTTTCCAAGCAAGTGTTAGTTTAGGTTTAGTTTAGGTGACAGATCCATAAGGAAGCTAGCCTTCTATGAATGTCTAATCAAATCTTAGATGACCCATAGCCTAGGGTCATTACCATAGTGGATTATATTTGAGCAAGAGGACCTAAACACTCCCCTTCTCATCTAAGCATGCAATGTATAACAACAACAATTTTGGCATGCCTGGTAGGACACATTCAAGCCAATATTGGTGAAATTTTAGTAGCAGTTTTCTTCATGAAGTATTTAGTGATTAAAATCTCAAGAAATTACTTCTATATGTTCAAGCACAGTTTCCAAGTCAGCCTAATTCCATTTCACTATCTTTATATTGTTTTCATGGCTATGTGTGAGGAAAACTATGTTATACTTCCTTGTCAGCTCTATGATGAGTCATACTAACCTTGTCATGACCCATATCCATCTTATCATAACCCATACAACCCATACATTGATCTCTACTAACCATACAATCCATATCCTACACACTACCAATATCATCCACCTTAATTTGAGTCTCCTCCACCTCCATGACAACCAACTCATCCTCATAATCAATCTTATTATCAACTTGTTACCCTTTACAATCAACCTACACCAAACACTAACTATATGCATTTAGAAATGGATAAATTTAAGAAACAAAAAGATAAGTGATAGGAATGTCATAGGTAGAAGAAGGAAAATAAATGTCAAGCCCTTCTTACTCACCAAAATACTCCTAAAAACCAACCATAGTTAGCTAAATTGGTCATCCCATCTCCTTTTCTTGCCTCTATGGTCATAGGAAGATTTATTAGTCTATAATTGTCTGCTTAATGACAAGACAAATATTTTAGTTATTCCTAAACCAATAGTATACACTTTAAATATGAGGTATGAACCTATTTTTGACTTTGATTTGAAATGGAATGTGTCTCCCATGAAAGTATTAGAATTGTTTGAAATCTTCAACTCACTTTAAATTGTGAAAGACCTTATTATATAATATTTGTTTCCTCATTTTTCCTTGTTTTTTGGTAATGACTTCATGACTAAGGTTGGAGGGTACTTGTTTAAAGACTTGTCTCATATAGTGTGCAAAATTAAACATGGTGTCGAGGTGAAAATCAAGTATGAGTCACTCTCTAATTTACACATCCTAACACATTCTCCAATCACTCAAAAGTAAAAATACCTTCACCTTCCTCCCTCAATGAAATACACTTGTGTTAAATATCTTATACTTGTCAAAGAGCCTAAGACAATACCCACATGGAAGCCTTCATGGGTCATGGATCCTAATCTCATCATGCCCACCTTTGAAAAGAAGGATAAGGGAGGAAAATTAGGTGTAAAATAGGTTATTATTCCTTCATATTCTATTACTCAAGTACCTATTACCCCTCTTCATATCCATCTTTAAAATTAAGAGCCTCTTAAGAATCCATTAAAGATACCTAGTTGTAAGGATACCCTTGTAGGTATCAAGCACCCTAATGATGTCTACTACCCACACACCCTCTCCTCTCCTAAAAAAAATTCAAGTGCACCAAAATTAGAATTGGATCATTCAAGCATGGTGGGAAAAATATCAAAGTTGTTAAAGGACGTGGTAGTCATTCAAAAGATAGACAATGATACAGTTATAGCTAAATGTCAATAGCACCTTGAAGAAGACACTTCTAGTGTCTAGGAAGAGGAAATTCAAATTGGTACCCCTATGTAATTTAATATATTAGAGGGTAAGGATGATTATAAATTGTGTGAGACTTGTCTCCAAGAAATAATGGGTGGCTCAAAATTTTAGCATATGCAAGAAAAGTTTGTTTATATTCTCATTATGAAGAAGTAAATCATCTTTTTAAAATGTTTCCAATGATCCATAAGAGAGGAATGAGTTGTATAATTTTGTATTAGAGAATATATATTCTTGAGAGAGGAAAAAAATTGATTTGAACCAGTTGTCTCTATAACCCTCTTGTATCCTTTACTAGTCTTCTTTTGTTCCTTATTCTCTTGAAGTTTTTAACCATGTTCAGTTTGAGCCAAGAGAGCTTCCTAGTTGGAGTCAAGAACAAACTCATATGCCTATTCAAGAGAATAAACCTTATTTTAGTCCCCCTTATTCACCACTCATCCCTCAAGCTCAATTTTTACATGAGGACAAGGAGATTTCAAACTTTGATGAGGTGATGACAAGTGAAAGGAGTAAAATGTAGAGGTCTTCAAAACTTTATCTTTTCCTCCTCTTCAAGATTTCATAAATGATTCCATTAACCTCAAGATATTGAAATATGACAATGAAAAACCTTCCATTCTTCATAATCCATCTCAAACAAATGAATTTTATCACCCTCCCACCATCTCCCTTCTTTAGGAGGAGCCTATTTTATGGTAGATAGAGAAAGAAGTTACATTTGCAAGCCAAGTTGTTAGAGAATGTGAAGATGATTATTTAATTTTATATTAGGAGGAGTTATTTATTGATACTTCACTTGAGGTACATGTTGAGAATGAGTTTTTAGTAAAGAATGAGGAAGCTAGTCTTGATATGGAAGAACTCCATGAGGAATTGGTAGAAGTTGAAGCCATGAGTGAATTTGAGATATATCCATTTAATAAGGATTGAGATACCATTCAAGATAATTTAACTCAAATTGATCAAAATGAGGAAAAAGAGGATGATTGGTAGCTATACCTTGAATCTCTACAAGATATTGAAGAGCTTTATGGGGATATATTGCCCATTAAAGAGCATGTTTTTGAGAAATTTGACCAAGAATCACCTATTCAAGATCATGATGCAAGTTGGGTTGATTATTCAAATATTATTGAAGAGCTTGATGAACTTCTAGTAGTTGATAATAAGAATGAATTCACTCAAGATGCCATAAATATTCCAAGACATGTATAAATGAGATATCACTTGACAAGGTTGTAGGTTAAAAAGTAGTATGAAAAGGATCCTAAAGTGCAAGATGATTTTGTTTTTATTGGTGACTAGTTTGATGTTGATGACTCATTCTAAGATATATTAAGGGAGTTGGTAGGCAAGAAGAGTGTGTCTTAAAAGGTCATATTCAATAAACACCCTACTTTATAACTTGTACCATCTCTTAAAATGAGTGAGTTCATGAATTTCCCTTTTGATCCAGGTGGATCATGTTTTATCTTGGTTAGTTAGATTAGTTTACTTCTATTTAATTTAAAATAAGTGAGTTGTTTGGAAATTTGCTTTATTAGGTTAGTTTCCTTTCTTTCTTTTATTTCCTTCCCTATTTTAGTGGAATTTATTTTCTTTTCAAATCAAAAGGTTTCTTGCAGTCATGGATTAGATTCATCATTTTTTGTTGGTCCAGTGTCATGTAAATGGTCTAAGTTCTCAAGCATAATATGCATGCTTCCTAGCTAATTCACCAAAGATGTTAGCCAAATTTGGCCCACATAAGAATATTTTACGTGGAAATTATTTGGATAGATTAACATATGTTCTAGATGGAATGAGTGTTCCAAATATCACATATAACCTCAAAATATTTTGAAACACTTTAGGCAAGCTTAATGTGTAACTTGTTAAATTTGAAAAGTAAGTCTAGAGCAAATGAAGGGTCCAAACAGCTCTTCATGGTGTCTAAGTAGTCTAAGAGCATGAATTAGGTTTTTAAAAGCCTCAAAAGATAATCAAAGCCTTCAAATATCAAGAAATAAGTTATAAGAACAGTCTATAAAACTAGACCATCACAAACACATCATGCAGAAATGAACATATTAGTCTAGTTTCACATTTGATATATGCACTTGAGGAGGTTGCTCATAGTTAAATAATTTAATGGACATAATATTTTGCATTCAAAGATGATCCTACACAAATTTGGTGTCTTCATGAGGTCTCTATCTTGAGATATAAATCTTCAAAGTTAGAATTAAAGAGTGATACAGTCATACAAACATCAAAATAAAGCCATGACAAATAATTGCTAGAGTTCAAATTTAGATGGGCATGTAGACGTCAGAGATAGGCATATAAACATCAAATACGGGCATGTGAATGTCATGTTTTGGCCTCATAAAGTATTTTTTTGAGTTTAAATGAGTTCAAGATATAACAGTTGGCATTCAATTATACATCTAGATCCAACACATTGAGGATAACCTGATAGTGTTAGTGGGACTAGGTAGATCTTATGGTATGCATTGAATCATACCAAGTAGATCAATGGAGACAGGATGATACGAAACTATAATTAGGTCTTAAGGTTATAATGGATCATATTTTATCATCCATTAGAGATCAATGGTGAACATCAAGTCAAAAGAAAAATTGATCTTGGGGACAAATATGGAAGCTACCAAGTGTCATGACTATGGTAACTATCAGGTAAATCAATAGCTTGAATTAAATCATATAAATTTGATACAATAATTCAATAATGGTCAAAAATTCAATAATCTTGAGTCAATAGTCAATATCTAATAAATAAAATCAAGCCCAAAAAGTTTTTGATGAAGGATGATGAAGTTATTTTTGACACAAGCAGGCAAATACATAGAGATCCAAGTCTAGACATGATCTAGGTTGAACTAAAAGTTGATAGTTTAGGTTTTAGTGTCACCATTAAAGCTTAAAAGAAGAAAAATAGGTCTTTTCCAACCTAAAATAAATCAAAAGTTAGTGACTAATTGTCAAAATATGATCTAACATCTAGCATATCTTACTAATATGATGACTATATGAAAAATAATAAATGGATTAGTTTTCATCTATAGTAGATCTATATTAAAGGTAAAATAGGGGCATATTAATGATTAATGAAAGGAGTGTCTCATATTTGATATGGTCACATACTCAACAAACAAATATTTATAGTTGCCTAAGGAAGACCAAACATAGATTTGTCAGTTCCAAGATATGAATTACTTGTCCTTGTAAGTAAATCAAATACAAGATGGTGTAAAGTCCTAAGAAGGAGACCTAGTGGTTGGATAATGACAATGGAGCATTCAATTATTTTATAGATCCTTTAAAGTTTATTCTTTCTTGATAAAATCATGACTCAACATCCTTTAGTTGGTGTTAATCCATCGAGAGTGGTTGGACCTCATTCAATGATTTATTCTTGCATAGACCCATCTCTCCCTTTCCCTTCTATTATAAATGTAGGCTTTTAATCTTTGAAATGTAATCCCTCTCTTTGGCATGACTAGACTCTACTAAAATTTGTACTTTAACACCTATTTGATATAATAGAGACTAGCTTACTCCATTTTATAGTTTAATTGAAGTGTGTCTTATGAGTTCATTGATTGGTTAAGTGAATTTATGATTTCCTTACCTCTATTTAAATTTTCTCATCTTCATGAAGTGTTTGGTATCTCCCATAGTTTATTATAAGTACATATATAGTCTATTGATTAATCTAGAAGTGGACAACTGCCCTCCCATGCTAAATTAATAATTAGTTCTTGCCTTTAGTGAAATACTTATGCGTAAGAATTTCAAATAGTTAATGAAGTGATGTTTTGTAGTCTCAAAAGTATCTTATTGTGTGTCTTGTGTAAGTATGAGTGTTCAAATTACTGGTATATCACCTCATTTTACATTCTTTCATAGATTTTTTGTTAATCTCTCTCTATTTTCCAATCAAGTGTTTGTTTATATTTAGTTTAGGTGATAGATCTAAAAGGAAGCCAACCTTTTCTAGAGGTCTAAATCAATCTTAGGTGACACATAGCCTAGGGTCATTCCCATGTTAGACTATATTTGAGAAAGATGACTTGAACAATCCCTTTCTCAGCTAAGGGTGAATTTTAGAACACTAACTTGTAGCACTTTATTAACCTTTCTCTCCAATATTAATGACCTAATTAGAGACATCATCTTGAGTCATAGAAGGAAATGTTATTTCTTGTGCCACACAAGTTTGATTAAATGTCCCATATTAATTATTGGATTGTTCATGAACCTAGTTCTATTTAGGAGGCCATTATTATACTTTTATTTGATTATTTTGATTTGGGACTTATGCCCTTGAAGTAGAGACTACACTTCGATTAAAACTTGCATATGGTCTAGTATTTGTGATAAGACATTGTCTTTGAACATTTCCTTAAAAAGGTGGCCTATTTGGTGGATAGGGATAATGAGCTTGATATTGACCTTAGGAAGGTCTATATAACTGATTTTGTTGCCTTTTAATGGCCATGACTTTATTTTCAAGTGTCTTGAGAAGTCCTTCCACATCATTTATTATACTAAATTGACTAGGGGAAGCCAATTCATGACCAATTATGGTAGAAATTGGGGCAAGATATGGGGTAGGAGGTTGAATATCAAGAAACAAAGGCATAGGGATCTTGGATCAATTTTACCATATTGAATCAAGTTATTCTCAGCTAGTATGGTAGTGTCATATTCATTTGGTAAAGTATTCCCACCCATGGATTGGATCATGAATACAATATCACTATTCAATGCCTTGAGGTAATAGATAAAAGCATAGTTTAGAGTGGGTCTAACAAGTATTGGGATTCAATCCAATGTGTTTTGAAACCTAGCATTGAAAGCTTGCATGAATTCTTGGGGATCTCATTTTATTGTAGTCAATTATTGTTTCAAGGATAAATGATCATTTTTTTCTTCAAATCTCTTGCTCAAATTCTAACCTAAGTCATACCATGGGTCAATTTAATTAGGAGGTAAGGTCCTATACTACACCAAATATTTTCCTTTGAAATTTATTGATCAAAACCTAATTTCCACATTCTCTTTTGTGATGTTTTGGATGTTATAAAAGTTGGCCATGTCTCTAATGTATTAAATTGGAGTAAGGGAGGTCTATCCATTGAAATAAGGCACACTTTTAATGGCATCCATAATTATAGCATCATATTTATTAAGGTTATAAGGAGATTCATCACTTAAGGTAACAAAGGGAATATGCGTAGCCATGTTATCATCATTAGGAGAGCTTGGATAATCTAGAATAAAGAGTCTCCTTCTACGTGACTTACTGAATGGGAGACTATGAATAAATCTCTTTATTTTATATGAATGATAGGTACTTAAAGAAACTATATTATTGATGTGGAAAAGGGAGAAATTAATAAATATCTTTTTTTTATAACAATATAATCTCTTTCAATTTTGACTTTGTTGTCACCTTTGGCATGAAAGTTATCCCACTAGTCAAAAACTAGGATTTCAAAAAAAATTGGAGTTGCCAAATGTTGCATGAAGAAGGTTGTTACTACTGTAATTTTTCCAAGTTAAGCATCTATCTTGGACAATCTTTTTTTTTTTGAGTCCTACTAGACATGCCATAACTATTATAGCTCAAACATGCACCCTATGAGAGGGTGATTCAGTCTCTTTCTATTTGAGCTATACAATTGGATTGAACCTAGGTTGTGGGTTACCTAAAATTGAGTCAAACATATAGATTTTAGGCTATCTCCCAAAATTACCACATCTAAACCAACTAGCTACACTATATGATTGACATGGAAAAGGGAGAAATGAATAATAAAACTAATAATATATATTGAAGGTGATGCACCAAACATGAAATATAAAACTTGTTTGAGAGGCACTATGGAACATTAGACTACAATATGACTATGATACTCCAAAATAGTCCTAATCACATTAGTTTTTCAATATTAAGGTTTGTAAGTTTGTAAATTTACTAGGAAGATCAAATAGGAGGTTATAGTAGTAACACTAATAGTTTATCAATTCTCTAACTTACAAACTAAGTAAAACACTTCATAAAACCTATGAGAAGGAGATACTTTATTAGTTTTCTATATTATAAAACTAATTCAAACACTTCATATGACCTATGAGAAGGAGATAATTTATTAGTTCTCTAACTTAACACTAAGGCATGAACATGAAGGAGATATGCAAAGAATAACACACTATTACTAAACACTTATCAATACAACATATCCAAATTAACTATTTGAAAGGAGATATAATATATAGCTTAAATTAATTTCAATATTTAATTACAAGACTCAATTTTGGTAGGGATTTGCCAAAACCAATGTGAGGATAGATTACAAGGTAAAAATTCATTATTTTTATAGAGATTTGTCAAGAAAGAGAGAGAGATCTAGGCATAGGAGAGAATAATGATGATTCTTTAGTCATCATGAAATAATTTATTCTATTCAAAAATGGAAAATAATCACAAAAACCTACTTTGAAACATGTGTCAATCTGATCCTTCAGTAACTCCATGAAGTTGGAGAATATGAGAGGATAAAGCTTTCATTTTAGCATCTTTGATGTTCTAAATATCTACAAATTTAATAAAAATGAGTTACAATAGTGAAACATTATACTAACCATAATGATCATCTTAACACATTCTTGACTCCATAATTTCTTAGCTTGACACCTCTATATTCTTTTCATGCCAAAAAGCATCTTTTTGACTAGGGAGTTAACAAATAATTTGAAACTGCCTTAGAGACTTTTGACACCGTTATTATGGTTTGAAAGATGGAAATAACGATTTAAATAGTTATTAAAACCTTAATTTAACTTACATATCCTTTATACACCTACCTTTCATTCTCTTGTTTGCATATCATGAAGTCCTCTTTCCATGATCAAATAGGCCATCTAGCAAACTAGACCTAGTTACTTGACACTTGTTTTCTGTATGGTTATAGGAATTAAATATAACTCCTTTCATGCATGAGAGATGTGTATGAATAAAAATTTTCCTCTAATTTATCATGAATACCTTATGATAATTCCATCTTGTAGTTTCTTGTTCATCTAGATGGCCATATTACTCCATTTTAGTCATTTGAGACTACCTTTCTTACACATACCTAAAAAGGTTGTTTTATGAATTACTAAGAGGATTTTGAGATCTAAGAGGTTTAAAAAAATTAATATACCTACCAATATGATTATCATTCATTCATTCATCTTTTTACCTTCAAATCTTCACAAAAACCTATAAAATGAAGCATTTACCTCATTTGTACAAATGACAGTATGGAGTAATTATGTGATGGGAACTCTATGTGAGTGTTTATCATGATTCATCTCTCACATAGGCAAATTAAATAAATTTAGACACATTTTATTCCATATTTTCTTTATCATGTCCTTATTAGTTTTTAAGAGGGGTTTAAGGAGGCTTATGTTGGTAGTAATAATTAATAAAGGTTAGGCCCCTAACCTATGATTTAATGCCACTAGTTTCTTCTTGACATGCCCCTCCAATTTTTTTGAAGTTCTCATAACCTCATGTAACTATTATGTAGAGTTATAAAATCTTGAAGATGCTCTTTGGGTGACAAAGTGCCATTGTGTGCATTCTAAAAATAGTTTTAGGCCAAACTGACCATTTCCAAGCTTCCCCCTACAAACCAATGTCTTTCTCACTTATAAAAATCTCTTAGGAAGGATCTAATGTTTTTATTAGGTATAAATTCAACCCATTTTTTATCTTCACCTTAGGTTTTATGTGTTCATTCCTTGAAGAGGGTATTAGGCTACTAGGCTTAATGACTAAGTTCTATGTATTTTGCCCTAGAAGAGAGTGATATAATCACTTAAACACTTTTGATTGCATGTAGTTCAATCTCTAAAATACTTAGGTCACTCATGTTGGCTTAGTTAAACAATTTTATCACTCTATGACGTTTTACACAGTTGATTCACAAAACCTTAAGGTGTAGTTGTAGGTCTGCTTTTGAAGCTAGAGACCCCTTTAGGTGATGTTTATTCTATGAGAAGTTATGTTTTCTATAATTTTTTTACCTTGAGGTCTTTTAAACCATTACAACCAAATGAGATCAACTCTACCTATATAACTTTGAATTTGTCTCCTATTATCTCATGACTAGTTCTATGCATTGATTTCAAAGTTTTAAACCTCCTCACTACATTTGACTATGCAAGTTTTCAGTGAACTCAACAAGGAACTTGAATGTACTAAAAATTAATCCAGCCATCAATGCCTTGTATTATATCAACCTCATTCAAACATAAAGACATTTAATTTAGCTATTTTTATGTTAAGATAAACTTTTATTCTCATTTAGGCCTACTTGGTTTTATCATGAGATTTGTATTATATGAGGCTATTTCCTTATTCAAATAAGTTATGGTAAATCTTTGAATTTGTCATATTTAATTGCATACTTTAGTAAACTTCTCATCCTCTATGCGATTGAATATGGTTCATCACCTAGACTAAGTAGGTTTGTATGTGATGAAGACTATGTATACAGTGATTAGACTTATGTTTGAATTGTCTCTTGTTATCTCAACATATAGATATTGGATTTATCTTGTTCTCAACTCAAGGTTTTTGTGCCTAGAGT
>JARHVA010008473.1:367500-380000 GCA_037957365.1 Torreya grandis | reverse complement strand
GAGGTGTTTCTATACATAAACATGGTGAGATTTGAGTATGAGGAGTTATATTAAGTCTCCACAAACCTTACATATTTACTTTAATATATTTCTTTTTGCACCTATGAAACACACCAAATCCTTCAAAACAAACTAGATTGGGCTTATTCATGCAAGTGATAGTTTGTAAAAATGGATGGTGAGGGGACTGAGAGAGTGCCACAGAGTTACAAAACACTTTCAATGCCATTTGAATCACTCTATATGCATATTGTTTCATATATTCCTCATCAGGTTTAAGCAAAGGTTTTTGGTCTCTTAACTTCTTAGTGATGATTAATAAAGGTTAGACGTTCAGACCATGAACTAGTTTCATAAATATTAAGCTCATGACCCTCCCCAACTAACCCTAAGTTCTTAAGGCACCATTCACATTGTTTGTAAAAATGTGAGTAAAAGAAAATGGTCTCTTCAGCTCCCACTTATATTCTGGTTACCCCTAAGAGAATTTTAGGCCAAAATAGTGAATTATATATTGTCCTCTCCAAACTAATAGCTCTAATTGAATCTCCACTCTACCCTGAAGGTTACCACATGTATTTTAAGTATATTATGAATTTAAGAGTGAATCTAGACACCTTTAAGGTACATTCCTAGTTTTAGGCCTAGTCTGCATATACGATGTATCTGAGCATGTGATCACTTTTGAGTGATCTCAATGGCTATGGGTACTTATATGATATTTTTTACATATAATCCAACTATATAAATAACCTTAAATTCACCAATGGCTCTCACATTCATCATTTTTTCCAGTCACATATTAGGTCTACATATTAGATGGTTTTAAATTACACTTTGTCTGAGAAAAAATAGAGGATACTTCCCCTATTGGTTTGGCTCAAATGAGGGCATGATGATATTTTTTATATCATGAAGACCTTTTATACTAAGTTTCAAATCTTTCTCATACCTCTAGAGACTCCAAATGTCTTGAACTCTTGATAACAATTTTTTAAAATAGAGATTATGTCCAAGGTTTTTAGTTGATTCTAAAAATTATGAGTTATGATTATCTCTATTCTTCCTTGCTTTTGAGGATCACCTTGAAGTGTTATTACATCACTTTGAGGATGAAATATATTTGATCATCTTCAACCTATGTCATTATCTATCAATTAAACTTGCATTTTCTATTAGTATGAGACTAGTATGTGTATAGGCTAAACCGTATATGTTTATTAGGTGCATCAAGGGATACATGTAGGTATGTATTAGTGTGTGAGCATTGTTTTTCATGTTTTTGGTTCCATGTCAGATCACTAAGACCATTTAATTTAAAATATATTTTCATCAACCAAAGTGCATCCTTTATATCTTAGACTAGTCTATGCTCTGAATCTAAACTATAGGCATCCATATTAGGGAAATCAAAAGATTTTTGGTAGGCGTAGATTCATGCTTTGATCATTGTGTTTCCATCTATTTGATTCTTCTTGGGATCGTTAAGCTTACCTCACAACTTGAATGAAATAATTTATTCCTTGGTACCATGCATCATTCCCTACCATCGACACAATTGGTGTTACTTATAAGTTGTACGTACATTTAGTCTCAATTACACTATAGTTCACTGAATATTTTTAGTATAATCTTGGATGGTTTGAAGGTTCATTTACCATTATTATCTCTTGACTAGACACCATATATTTATGTTCAATTTCTACGACTAGGCCTAATCTATAAGAAATAAAACATTAGGCCTATCTATACTTCATAGATATTCACCATAAGATAACATTGTGTTGTAAAAATTCCCATTTTAGATAAGTTAAGGTAACATCTCCACCAAGAAAATTATCCAACACTACAACTCTATGAGTGTCAATAAAGGATTTGAGTGTAGAGTTGACTATGTTTTAATGTTTATATATCTTCAAATCAATTTCGAACATTGTAAGGCTTCATCATGAAGTTCATAACTTATAACGACCACTGTTTGAACATTCTTACAAAGTCCTATAAATGATTATTTCAAGATTTCTTAACTATGCTTGTGTCTTAGGCCTGTGAGTCCATCAATGACAATCTTTAGTACAAACCTCCAATGGAGAAACCAATAACCATGATCTGAGGGGAGAAACATAGGTATACTACCTTAATCTTTAAATAATTCATAGAAGAATAAAACATTGCACTTGATGAAATAATGTTCTATAGACCAATCGTGTTCACCCTAAACACAATGAGGGTGGTCCTCACCTTCACATGTGAAAAAATAGCTTGAAAGAAACATGAAAGGAGTGTACATTATCTAAAAGACCATGTTGACTTCTTGGTAGACACAACCAATTAACAATAAATGAGAAAATGAAACCATTGGGTATGTGTATACAGTTTGAAGTCATCAACAATCTTAGTGATTCTTCATAGAGCATAGAACACCAAACCATAAAATATTACCATGTAAGGCAAGTATAGAGGGAGTACTAATAGATAAAAAATTCACTCAAATTAACTCTCCTCCATCTATTCGTACCAAGTGCAAAATGTTTGATTTGTTTGACCTACCCAAGAGAGTGATGAGGAAAACAAACTAGTTTTTGCCTTTTTTATATCTATTAAAGCATATTAATCCTAAAAAAATATTTTTTTGATCTAAATATACCCTACTAAAGTCTTCACATGTGCCAAGTGTGTCACTTAGGCCATAAAACTACCTAAATCTATATGTTTTTAGTTTATCCTCTTGGGTGGATGTTGAACCTATAATTTTTTAGTTTTAGAATACTTTATCTGACAATTCCTAACATGTGGGATGTTATATTTCATCTTGACACCTTTGTATTTCATGGAAAACCATAAAATATCATTAATTGACTCAAAAGGTGGCATTAAATGACATTATATCAACATAGAAAAAAATGACAAAGATAAAACATATTATTTGACCTCATTATTGACCATGGGATCACTTTTCAACCTAGGACATCCTATGAAAAATTTTAATATGCAAAAGGTTGACCTAATTTGACCTAGGGGTAAAATTAGTCAACATTTTGGCTATTTCTTAGGGGTATCAATCTTTATATGCTAAGGACCAGTTACCTTCTCCTATCCATTCAGCTATGGAGTCAACTATACATCATATTTGATAATGAAATTCTTCTAAAAGGACACCAAACCACACTAGATAATAGAAAACAAACACATAATAAAACACACCAAATTAAATATACTTTTGTTCTCATAGACATTTACATAAAACACACACACCAACTTAGGAAAAACACACCTATCCTAATATGTAGACCTCAAAAACTTTTGGTGAAAAACAAATTCATCATTTCTTCAACCAAGGTCAAAGACAATGCTTCTTACATCACTACTACTCCATGAAAGCAATCCATCATATGACACAAACTTATCAGTGAACACTTGATTATGGAGATAGTTAAATGACTTACCATCTTTGAGATTTTGGTTAGAATCAAGTTTATCTTTTTGAGCTCTTGATAACACTCCATCTAGCCTTATAAGATACTTGTTTGAGCTTGAAATTGGCTTGATCTATGTCATGGTCATTTTATGTTCTTTTTTTTCTTCTTTGGAAGCATGAAAGTTGTATCAACTTTAGATTCTTATAGAGCATGATGTAATTGATTTCTAGAACCATAAATATTATCCTCTTGACACTCTAACATGTCTAATAGTGATTCAACTTCATACTAAAGTTTTGACTATTCTTCAACCACACACATTTCTACATGGGTTTTATTGTACTCCTTGATGACTATAACCTTATTAATAGTTTTTTGACCCTCATTCTCATGATTAATAGGACACTCTATTTCATTTTTATAATATTCATCAACAACCCTACTATTAGATTCATTTTTATTATGAAGGGGAGTTGGCTTATTCAGTTGTTCAAACTCTTAAACTATGGCATGGAACAACTGCCGTAGATCATATTCTTCATCATGGATATCACATTCATGGGCTCCTCCATCTTAGTAAGGTACAATTGAATTATCATCCTACTTATCCTACTCTACCATAATTTGAAAACCATCATCATCATGCATATGAATAAGGTAATTACCCTTAGTACCTTGTTAAAAAATAAATATCAAATTTTATCTAAGAATGTTCATCATCTTCATCATGGATGTTGTATGTTCCAAGGTTCGTTTATTCAACAAAAGTATATGAATCATGTCCATAAGTATCAAAAACATACTAATATTGTAAAATATTAGATATACCTTAATTTTTTTAATATTTTTGATCATTCATATCATACTCTTCTTGATCATTAATGGTAAAATTCAGATCAAAACTTTCTTCTACATATGGCTCAATATGAAACTTGGCCAATGGATGTATTATAATAGTCACCTTTTCTCCATACCTTATTCTTAAAGATAATAAGGACCAATAAACTAAGATATATCCTCTTATCTTGGTGGTGAGTTCCCTTGATAAACAAATAGTAAAGTGAGCGGGCAGATCAACCACCACTATGTCTTGAAGGATTAGGAAACTTGGATAGTCATGAAAGAAAAATATCAAACCTTTGATGATACCCACTAACTTATATGGTATCCCATAATTTTGTATCACTCCCTTTATATATGTCTCATATTTTTATCCCAACCTATCTTAAAAAATATTGGGCATAATTGAGGTACTTGCCCCACTTTACACAATATAATTGTGAACAGGCTTCTCTCCCACATTGAGAGTGAGGTTGAAGGGTAGGGGATTTTATGAATAGGTAGATAGCTTAACAATGTGAGTAGGATAATTAGTGAGGTATAAAATACCATGTCATGACGGTTGAGTATTGATGTGGATTGGGTATAAATGCTATTGAATTAGTTCCTTTTGACTAGGCATGTGGAGCACTTCCCAGAGAGAGAGAGAGAGAGAGAGAGAGAGAGAGAGAGAGAGAGAGAGAGAGAGAGAGAGAGAGAGAGAGAGAGAGAGAGAGAGAGAGAGAGAGAGTAGTCTTCACATTATTTAAGGAATAAATGATATTAAAAATGAGGAAAACTCACATTTTATTTAATTATTAAGGATAAGGGAGTGCCTTGATATTGAGGTAATATTGTACATTGAGTTAACTTTCCCACATTTTGATTTGGAAGAGGTCAAAAATTTGTAGGAACTGCCACACTTGTCTTCACTCCTTACCACCTTATAAGAGGGTTATATGAACTTGTGTCAACACCAAGAACATCTCCCAAAGTTTACTATTTGATCTTATATTATATTCAACTAATGTTCTTTGGTGTATGACACATGTTTCTTCCACTTTAGAGTTTGTCAAGCTCACTTTTTGGGGTTTCCATCCTTCATTTATTTCTTCTTGCATGAATTTTTCATCATTTGTTGTCAATTTAGGAGTATGTTCCCCTTGAGATACCAAATATGGACCTTCAATGTCATTGGAATCCCTATACTATCCTTTAGGATGTCATTCTTCTCCTTGAACCAAGTTACTATGGACTAGAACCATGGCTATTATGTTAGGATTAGAGGTTGGATTATAAGCAATGGGTGGCCTATTGAAGTTAGACTAGAAATTCCCTCTCCCTTGACCTTATTGATGTGGTGGAAACCTAATTGATTATGGAGGATAAGGGTAGGGGTTTTGATTAAAATGATATTATAGATTTAGTTGATTATCTTGAGCCTCTAAGGCCTTATACCTTGCCTCTCAATCAGTAGTATCTTGTGACTTATTTGGGGTAGCTTTAGATTTTTTTGTTTAATCCTAGAATTGGAGCAAGTATTAGAGGAGGAATAGAGATGATAGGTAGAATAGGTATAGATATTTTTGGAGGGAGTTTACCAACTTTTATTAAACCATTTTTAGTCTTAATGGCTATGTCTTAGGCTTCCAGCAAAGTGTAAGGACTCATGGACTACAACATGGCAACTATATCAGTCCTGATAGATCTTAGTTATGTTGGGAAGACAAAAAATTCAAGGGATTTGATGGGTGGTGGTAGCCTGTACCATGTTATTTGAAACCTCTCATTGAAGTCTTGCATAGACTCTTTAGGAAAACTTTAAGTCACATTTTACTTATGAATGAGTGGTGTTTTATCACTTTTATCTTCAAATATTTAGGTCAAAAACTCTTCAAACTCATCCCATATGGTGATACATCCTCCCAGAAATGTCTTAAACCTATCAAGGGATGTTACCCTAAGAGATATGGTAAGTAGTATAACTATAATATTGACTTTAGGGACATTATATAAATTGTATAAGTTAGATATGTCCATATTATTCTCACTTTGGGTAATGGGACCTTCCTCATTGAAAGTGGGAACACACTTGGTGGCATTAGGAAGGACATAATCATAGTCATTGAGATGTATATGATTTTATGTATTAAAGGCTAGAAAAGCATGCTACTTAGTGATGTTGTCCTCAAATTACTCTTCACTCACTTGATATTCTTGGCTTGAAAAGTCTTCATGTTATTAAAATGTCAAGATAGGTTGAGGATGTTAAAATTCAAGAGGAATTTTAGTTTTAGGGAGTGTATTTATAGGATAGTTACATGTAGTAGTAGTTAACCTAGTTAGGACCATGAAATATGAACAAAATAAATGATAAAAATTGGTGTACAATGAGATATTACCTTAAATTGAGTCACAAAATGTTTCTTATAACATATGTATGCAACTAAGATGTTGTCAAGACCAACATTCACCTTGACAAGATGTACTTGATAAAATAGTCCCACCAGGCATGTCAAAACTATTGTCACTCAATATATTACCCTAGAGAGGTTGTTTAAGGCCTCTATATATTGAGTGAAACATTGGATTACATCTAGTCCTATGTGTTCCCTACAATAGAAGTAAATCTCTTGGTTTAAGGGCTAGCTCCGTAGATTAGTATTTGATAGCTTATCACCTATACTATTTGTTTACTTAGATGAAAAGAGATATAAAGAAACATGAAAATGACCTATTATAACTAGGTGATACACCAAATTGATATCATATATATTACCATTAATATTCACTATGAAAGAGGGCTTACAAGATTGGCTTCAACATCCTAGATTACTTTAACATAAGTATTTCAAGCAAGAAGGTGATATGCACTGTACTTCTCTTGGTGAATGGAAAAAGGCCTAATTATAGAAATTAGTGTTATTCCTCAAAATTAGAGATAGAGAGGGAAACTAACTACACTTCATGTGACCTGTTAGAGAGTAGATTACTTACAAATAACATGAGAGAGTAAAATAAATACAAGGATAGTTGATTATCACTTATCATTAAACTTTGCACTACTCCACACACTTAGACAAGGAATTATAAAATCAAAACCAACTTATAATATTTAAAAATTAGTATTCAAACTAGTAGGTCTTTGCCATACCAGACATGCACTAGATACAAATTCTAAAATGGCTTGCATATATAGAGCATAGGAGAGGAGAGAGAAGAAATGTAGTTCAAGAGTCACAAGACCAAGTGTAAAAATGAAAAAACTAGTTTCAACGTGAGAGGAGTTATAAAATATGTTATGAAGGTCTTATTAGACAAGTGTCCACCTAAATTTCATAATTCTCCTTCATTTTGCCATAGATATTTCAATTTACCTTATTGGAATTGTCTTGTTTGGTGATGAGTCCACTTGACTATCTTGAACCACCATATGAGTCTTTTAAATGTATCCATTATCTTGAGAATATGGAAACTTGATTGTTACAATCATCATATACTCCTCAAGTTATGAACTCCTCATGGATATTTGTTATTCACTGTTTACAACCACTCATTATCCCTCTAGGATTTAATCGTCACACTTGTCACCAAGGTGACCTATAGTTTCTCAAGAATGTTCATTGAAGATGTCCTAAACAACTCTTTAGATCATTTTTCCCTTCTATTCTAGCATATAGACTTCAATAAAACTCAATACAACACTTATCATCTTCACCATATGTAGTCACTACGTCTTCTCACTATGCTAACTCAAACTGTCTACAATTAATGGTCGGATAGAGGTGTTTCTATGCATATCCATGGTAATATTTGATTATGAGGGGTTATATTAAGTCTCTACATACCTTCCATAGTGAATT
Source organism: Torreya grandis (assembly GCA_037957365.1). Classification (NCBI taxonomy): domain Eukaryota; kingdom Viridiplantae; phylum Streptophyta; class Pinopsida; order Cupressales; family Taxaceae; genus Torreya; species Torreya grandis. Next base: position 371,899 of record JARHVA010008473.1, on the reverse strand, counting down.
TTATCTATCAGATCCTTTCTCAACCTTAAAACAAATCAAATCCTATAAAACAAACTGAATTAGGATTGTCCATACAAGTGATGGTATGGAAAAAATGGATGGTGAGGACCCTGAGAGAGAGCCATATATGTCTAAAACACTATCAAGGTCATTTGAATCCCTATAAATATATAGGTATCTTAGGTTCTTAGTGATGATTTATAAAGGTTAGATGTTCAACCCCTTAACCAATTACATAGATCTTGAGTTCATGACCCCCCTCAACTGTCACTAAGTACTTGAGGTACCATTCACACTATCTATATATATGTGAGATAAAGAAAATGGTCTCTCGATATCCTACTTTCATTCTCAGTACCCCTAAGAGAATATTAGGATAAAATGTCCAATTCTATATTATCCTCTACAAAATAATATCTCTAATTGACTCTCCACTCTCCCCTAAAGGTTTTCAAATGTCTTGTAAGGGTTTCATGAGGTCAATAATGAGGCTAGACACATTTAGGTTTCATGCCTAGTTCTACACACAGACTACGTATACTATGCACATAAGCATGTGATCACTCTTGAGTGAACACAATATTTATGGGTACTTATCTAAGCTTGTTTTTATCCAATACAACTGTACACATCACCTTATATTCACCCAAGGCTCTCACATTCATCATTTTTTCCATTCACATATTAAGTTTAAAGACTCCATGGTTCTAAAGTATCATCTATTTGAGAAAAAATAGTAGATACTTCACCTATTAGTTTGGATCAACTAAGAGCTTGATGATCTTGTTTAGGTCATGATCACCTTTTTTACCATGTTTCATAGCTTGGTCATACATATAGAGCCTCCAAATGTCTCAAACTCTCAATACTAGTTTCTTGAAATAGTGATTGTGTGAAAGGTTTTTGGTTGAGTCTAAGAACTATGAGTTATGATTATCTCTATTCTTCTTCAATTGTAAGGATCACTTATAAGTATTATGAAATCACTTTGAGGATGAAATATATGTGATAATATTAAACTTGTGTCCATGTATATCAATAAAACCTTCATTTTTCATTAGCATGCAACTTGTCTCTATATGGGCTAAACTATAAATGTTCATTAGGTACATCAAAGGATGCCTGTAGGTATGTATTAATGTTTTAATATTTGTCTCTATATGGGCTAAACTATAAATGTTCATTAGGTACATCAAAGGATGCCTGTAGGTATGTATTAATGTTTGACTATTGTTTTTAATGTTTTTAGTTCTACCTTGGATCACTAGGACCATTTCATCTAAAAAATATTTTCATCAACCAAAGTGCATCCTTTATTGGCTTAGACTCTAGTCTATGCTCTAAATCTAAACTATAGGTTTCCATATTAAGGAAACCAATAAATTTCTTGTAGATGTAGATTCATGCTTTAAGCACTTTGTTTTCATCCCTTTGATTTTTAATTGGGTCACTAAGGGCAAATTACAACTTTAATGAACTAATTTATGTATTAGGACCATGCTTCATTCCTTACCTTGAACATAATCAGTGTTATTTACATGTTGTAAGTCCATTTGGTCTCAATTTCACTATAGTTCACTGAATATTTTTAGTATAAGCTTGGATGGTTTGAAGGTTCAATTACAATTACTCTTTCTTGACCAACCACCTCCTCTTTATTTTCAAGTGATACTACTATGCCTAGGATAAAATAAATAAAACCTTAGGCCTATCTATACTTCATATATTTTCACCATAAGATAACACTATGTTGAAAAAAGTCCCATTTCAGAGAAGTAAAGGTAACATCTCCACCAAGCAAATTTTCCAACCCTAAAACTTTATGACTGTTAATGAAGAGTATGATTGTATATTTGATTGTGTTTTAATGCTTCTAGACATTCAAACTAGTTTCAAACATATCAAGGCTCCATCATGAAGTTCACATCTTTTAACAACCACTGTTTGAACATTCTTACATAATCTTGTAGGTCAATGTTTCAAGATTTATTAACTATGCTTATGCCTTAGACCTAGCACTCCATCATTGAAACTCATGAATATAAACCTTTAATGGAGAAAAAATAATAGTTCTGTAAAGGGAGAAACATAAGTGTATTACCTTGATCTTAAATCCATTGAGAGAAGAATATAACACTGCACTTAATGAAACAATGTTTTGCAGACCAATGGTGTTCACCATTATCCCAATAAGGGTGTTCCTACTTATATCTTCACCTTCACATGTGTCAAATCAATTTCAAAAAACATTTAAGGAGTGTACATTATATAAAATACCATGTTCATTATCTTGTTGACACAAACAAATACAAACAAATGAGAAACTGAACCCATATGGGATGTGTAAGCAGTTTGAAGTCATTAATAATCTTAGTGATTGTTTATAGAGCATATGCCACAAAAATATAAACTATTACCATGGAAATAAATTATAAAGGGATTACTAAAATCCACCTAATGTATTTATGTTAACTCTCTTCCTTCTATCTGTTCCAAGTTCAAACCATTTGACTTGTTTGATGTGCCCAATGGAGTGATGAGGAAAACAAACTAAATTTTACAATTTTTGGATCTTTTAAAGCTTCTTAATCCTGCAAAAGACTTGTGGGGATCTGAAGAGACCATTCTAAAGTCTTTCATGTGAGAAGTGTGTCACTCAAACCATACAACTACCTAAAACTATCTATTTTTAGTTGATTCTCTTGGGTGGGCATTGAACCTATAATTTTCAGTTTCATAATAATTTCTCTAACCATTCCTAACATGTGGGATGTTAAATTTCATATTTACACCTTTGTATTTCATGGAAAATAATACAATTTCACTAAATGACTCAAAAGGTGGCCTTCTATGATATAAGACTAACTTAGACAAAAAATAAATAAATAAAACATATTGTTTAGCCTCATTAATAGTCATGGGATCACTTTCTAACATAGGATACCCTATGAAAAATTTAAATATGCAAGGGGATGACCCAATTTGACCTAGGGGTAAAATTAGTCAATAATAAATATCAAAGAAGTATCAAATGAACTACATGAATATGAGTGATATTCCATGAATGGTTAAATACTTGGGAGCTTCTAAAAATCACCAACATGAAAATAAAATAGAACACTTGCATGAGGAGTGATTGAACACCTTATAATTGAGACATTTTAGCTCTTTATTGAAGACACCTCATGGAGATGAACTAACTGATGAAACTAAAATTATAAGGAGATATTTTACATTTTAAAAAACCCTTCAAAACTATTCTTGAAGTGGAGAAATAGATGCAAAATTAGACCTTGCTTAAATGAAGAAGGCATAGTGACATGTTATCACTCTTAGTAATTTTTCATAAATAAGGTGACATGAATATTAAAACTAATGCCATTAATTTCAATATTAATGTTATCCATAACAATCTCCAAAGTTCTCTCTCTCTCTCTCTCTCTCTCTCTCTCTCTCTCTCTCTTGGTAGTACCATTCACTTCAAATTTGCCTTTTTTAGCTTGTGAAGGAAGTGATGGAGGAGAGAGAATTGTTAGAGTATATATACTACTTGAAACTTGGTAAAAATATTGGAAATTATCTAAGGGACCTCAAGGGACACTCTAAAACCATTTCCAACTAACAAATATTCCTTCAAGGCCATACAAGTGCCCAAAACTTTCTGTAAAGTGGCATATTTCCCATTTTAGATGCTCAACCTATAGGATTTTTAGTCTGTTACTATTTATAAACATACTTTAACATTAGGTAAATTGGGTAACCTTCTTGAAAAATTTGAAATTGAATGAGTGATGTACAACTCCTCAAAATAATCTTGAAAGTTGCTAAAATGACCCTTTAGCACATACAGAGGAATTAAATGCTAACACATGATAATATGACATTCAAAACTCATTAATACTCATTTTTAATTCCTCTAAACCATGTCACATATTTCACCACCTTTGATAACTCCAATACCTAGAAATGACCCCTAGGACTAGACAAGTCTTATAAGAGTAAACCTTTGGCAATGCTAAACTAGTAAAAGTATGACCACATGAAGACCTTTCAAGACCATGAAAAGACATTTTTAATACCAAATCAATTTTTTAATATCAATATTAAAGTTTCAATCTATACATTGTTGGCCTTGCTCACTTAGGATTCAAAATTGGTTAATAGTTACAATAAGAAATAATAACACATTGCACTTCTATCTATCTCCTACAGACTTGTTCTTGTACATGAAGAAGCATTGTTTTCTAATAAATCTATGTTTTTATTTATTTTAACATATTTAAAACTTATATAAATTGAACAAAATATAAAATAAATCAATTATAAGGATAATTATCAAACCCTAATCCTAGTTTGTATTTTTAACAACTTATAAATTCTATAAATTATGTAGATCTAT
>JARHVA010008473.1:360000-362500 GCA_037957365.1 Torreya grandis | reverse complement strand
TATATTATTAATGAATATATAGGATATTATACTAAATAACTTTATAAAATAGTACATGATGAGGTGAATGTAATTGTTAAAAGTCCTTTTTTCTGGAGAAGATAAGAAGATATGATTTTTAGGTTGTGATATTGCATTAACTATTGCATTTTACTCATTTTTATACCTTTTTATGCTTTAACATGAATTAATATGAAAATTGGGTTTTGAATAATTTTAAGTATTATGTGTATACTTGAGTTTATTCAAATATATGAGCTTGAATTCTTGATCTCTACATGTATGGAATGAATCATAAAATGGCTTCAATTCATGAATACTGTTAATTCATGGAGTGAAAAAAGAAAACATTTTTTTGTTTTTTATTATAACTTATCTCTTGCCTTATAATTATAAATATTAGTTATCATGATCCTATATCAATAAACATACTCACTGATTCAATCATTGGAGCCTCGTTTGAGTTCAAAAATTTGTGCATACGATAGTTTGTTGATGGAGAAGTGTGCTAGAATATCCTTTTCAAATAGGTTAAATGTCATATATAATTAGAGGGGGATGTCATATAATCACCTCAAATCATATTATTTTATACTTATGAGAAAGATCATAGTCAATAACTAATCATTAGATCTGTAATCTAAGGATTCTCATTCAAAGAATATAACGTGTTATTTGGGATAACCTTTACCATCATGTACGATAAAAGGAAGAGATACAAACCCCATAGGTAAGATATATGATTAAATATTAGGGGATAATGTATTAAGGATTAAATCATGATAATACATTGAATGACTACCTCTATAAGTAACTTGCTCTAACGACAACACCCTATAATATGCAGTTAAAAATGTCTATTCAAGTGAAAAAACAATACGAAATGTTGATGTTATAGTATACATAGTACTCATAGTAATTTAATAGGTCATATATGTATTAATAGGCATGTAAATATGTGGTAATCCTTATTTTGACCTCACACCTTTAGTATACATCACGTGTACCTAAAAGTGTTGATATAGGAATAATACCTATAGTATAAATATGAAGACCTATTGTTGGGTTGGTAACTTGAATGTATTTATTTAAAATAGTACATGGATATTGTTTTTATTACTTGGATGTAACAACCCTAATATGTATTGCATCTTTATATGATGAAACATTTTACCACTTTATCTACCTCTTGAGGATGTTGGTTAAGTTCAGCGATTAGGATAAATTTGGATATGGATTTATCTTGGAAAAAATATATAAAATTAAGCTCATTGGATCAATACTATTGTCGTATTCATGAATATCTTGATTATCTTGTTTATCATGCTCTAAATTAGGAGTTTCAACATAATCATCTATTTGAGCATATTCATGAATAATTGTGTCATGAAAATAAGAGGAAACTTTCATTGTATTAATTTAATCCCTTTTAGATAAGACTAAAGGAATATTATTAACTTCTATATGGAAAAAAATTAATATATAAATGTGCTTCAGAGGGACATAATAAGTAGCCTTCATGGATGACATAAGATGAAATCATGTAAATTTGTATAACATTAGGGCGAAAAATGAAAAATATTTATTACCTTGTGTATAAGTAAAAAATTAATTAGATCTAGAATTTGGAAAATTTCTAGTAATATGTTGGTTCACTAAGTATTTTGACCTAATTCAAATTTATTAATTAATATATAAGGATATAAAATTGAATATAATTATTTAAAAAGATACATCAATTAAATAAAATATTAATCTATAAAATTGAAATTTATTTGAAAATGATATTTGAAGTAAAATAATGGAAGAGATAATTAATTGTTCATTGTATTCTATAGACTGAGATAAGAGGCTAGTAGGAAGGAAATATGGAAACATGAATGTGATTAACTTGATATATTTACTCATGCTTAGATAGTAATGTCAACCTCAAGTCAATAATTCTCACTACTATTTTTTTAGTTGGATGGTTCAGTCCATGGATATTTTCTACTCTTTTTAACTTTGGAAGGTTCTCCTATTTTTAATTTGACTTTGGCTGTAATATTAAAGTCTAATATTATGTGGGAAAATTATAAATCCATCTCCCTCATCTAAAATATTAGGTTCAATTTGAAATAATTAACCTATATAAATGTGGGAAGTGTAATGGAATTAGCTCACCCCAATTACCCTAATTGATGATTGAACACTTCATATATTTATAATAATATAAAGAGGGAAATGAAGCCTTTTAGTTCTTGCCTTTATTGTGAAAATGATCCTTCAATATATGAATGTACCTAGTGACATGGATTTAGACATTTAAAAATTCTCATTCTTAAATTTTTGTAGTGTGCCTCAAACATAGATAATGACTATGCATAGTTACTAATTTACAATTTTGGAATAATAAGGTAATTTGATCAATTTGTAGTAGTGTATAGATGCTCGATAGATAAGTGACAGGTTTATAATAACTTTAAACTTGATTTTAAATTATATGAATCCATTTGTGTAA
>JARHVA010008473.1:132500-355000 GCA_037957365.1 Torreya grandis | reverse complement strand
CAATAATTCCATCACAACATTTTTATAACTATCATAAAGGGCTATAAAAAAATATTCTATAATTTAACAAACTCAAATTGGTTACTTTTTTAAATGCTAAACAACATAATGGATAAATATTATCTTTATTCTTACAATAATGGAAATCCTATTATGCAGTTTCCCTTGGACAATTCCTAAAAAATAATTGACCAACATTTTTTTGGCCAACCTCAATCAAGATATGCCTTACATGTGCAAGTCTATTGGCCATCGCTTTTGATGAAATTATCTACAAATAATTTAAAATTGAAATAATTCGTTGTAGCTAAAGGATATGTGAAATGTTTCCACAAGGATCACCAAAATAAAACATATGAAAAAAATCCTAAGTTATTTAATAAAAATAAGAAATTTTTTTATGATGGGGTGAAATATGCAAAAAAATATTGAATTAGTTACAATCTCCTTGAAAATCACCATTCCTAGGGGCCAACATAGGAATCACTCCTTTGGAGGAATAAGTAGAAGCCATAATCCATAAGTTGGTTTATGAAAATATAATCATATTCCCAAAAAATAAACCATTTCATGAGATCAAACCAAAACTCATGTGATATACATAAAATGAAAATTGTGAGTTTGAAAAAAAAAGTGAATTCAACTAATAAATACATGATATTAAATAACTATATAATGGAGTCATTAAAAATCAAGTAAATGCATCAACATCAAAGAAAAAAAACTATATATATACAAGACACTAGTCCAACAACATTATTCATAAAAACTAATCTCTATCATATTATTCCATTTTAGGTAATGTCAAACACACAAAAAACCATGTTGTAACCATAAAATTAAAATCTCTAGATTGTGCTATTACAAATACGCCAAATAAATTTATTGTATAAAGGTATACTCTGCCTACCCTTGAAGTAAAATACAACCTCATTGAGAAATTTGAGACATCACTTGTCTCTATGTGTGTGTAATATATGTATGTATGTATGTATGTATGTGTGTGTGTGTGTGTGTGTGTGTGTGTGTGCGTGCACACACACACTCACACATATTACAAGCCTTATTAAAATAATTTTCATTCATAAGTACATATTATATAAAACCCTTCAGGAGTTAAGAGTCATTAACGACATTGACCCATCAATATTAAGTGTTTGTCAGACACTTGTCCTTGAGTCACCATATTACCTTAAATCAACATGACACATCACCTGCTATTGCATCACATAAGATATGATTATATTTCAAATAATACATTACCAGGCACAAGGTTGAAAGGGTAAATATAGATAACATTTAAGGACTAAACAACTATACATTAACCTTTTAATAAAAATGTTGGTTACTCTAGGATAGAAATAGATTTAATCACCTTCATAATCAGGGCATATACAATGCATAAAATGAAACAACATTAAATATGCATCTCCTTATCATGGTTGGGATTCTCATGAAACAAACCCTGATAAATTACTTCATCACTCAACCATGGATTCATGCTATGAAATATATCACATTTACCTTACACCAATGCATTAAATTTACACATTTAGAAATGGAATTTATTATCCATGATGAACCTTAAAAATTTAAATATTAAAAGGTGTTAGAAGGGAGATATCTAAAAAGTGACTACTATCTTATCATTGAAAATGCATTCAAAGTAAACAAATCCACACCACTAAAATAACATAATCCTTCCTCTTACATCCATCCAAATGATCTTTTATGTACATCCAAAACCCCATTTTCCATATCCTATTTCAATATCATATTTTCAAGATCATTGATAAAACATGTAGAACATATCATATCTAAGATGCCTTCCATGCGGGTAAGCTTACAATTTCTCCTAAAATGTATATCAAGCCTAACAAGAGTAAGAAGAATTAAACACGATCCTATAATTTTTAGAAAATCACTTTTATCGAAGTCGGTTTCCTTGTCGATGAAAATATTAAGATATCTAATAAATATTGGTTATATGATAATTAATTAGCCTCCTATTTCCAAATAAAATACTATCTCATAGAAAATAAAATAAGCCAAATCATGAATTACATAAGAAATGTAGTATGACCATATGATTAGGGATTCAGAGAACCAAACAAAATTTCTTCAAATAAATAATCTCATGACAATGGTTATAGACCCCAAAAAGAGTAGTATGAGGACATTAGTGATTCTTACAAGATTTATAAGGAAACTTCTTATGACATCAAGATACGTAACATTTATAGCCTCTATGAAAATATCAATGAAACCAATATTTTTAATGACATTGACATCCTTACCATAAAATTTGATCTCTAAAACCCTCAAATCATTGACTAAAACAAAAAAATTCATATGAAAATTGATCTCTTCCCTAATGATGAAGTCATTTAAGAACTCATGGCCTCTAAAATAACATCTTATCAGGAGATCATAAAAAGGAATTTTAAATCAAATTGGATTCATCATCATTTCTTTTTTTGAGTACGGCAATCTGCTTAGTTACAGTAAATAAAAAAATAACAACATAAAGTGAATTTCCTAGGTGAAAACCTCTTTGACAAGCTATTAGGAAATTTTTTAAAAAATAACAATAATAAATATAAACTGATTATTGTAAACATTTTTGAGGCATTAACATACAAGCAACTCAATCTTTCCCTTATGCCAACATAGTTGACAGATGACTCTAATTTAATTTTTAATGACACTATTGATGTTAAAATCAAAACAACAAAAAAATCCTAATATATTTAAACTTTGGACTAATATTACTCCAAAATAATAGGAAAATTTAATCATGCTTATCAGATAATTTTCTAGATATATTTGATCTCTTTCATAAAGTATGTACTATCTTATTATCTAAAGTACTTGTGAGTCATTCAGAATATGAAATGTTGTGTGAGATTGTTTTTCCCACTTCACTTTTTAATCATTCTATATACACTTACTTCCATAAAAAAAAATCATTCCTATAAATATTTCACATAATTATATATAATAAAATATCCACATGAATCCCACTTCACCCTCCTTAGTGTCACTCTTTATCATAGGAGCTAGGACTATACCTCTAATTTTAAAATAAGTAAATTTAGTGATAAAGGAACTTCATGATGGCATATGTGGAGCATACAAGTTAGAAACTCAATAGGTGAAGGAACCTAATGATGCCATAAATATCATGTATCTCAAACACTTCCATAAATTAAGAATTTGATGTTATCATAAAATTAAAACAAAATCAAAAAGTTCAATAAAATAATTAAAAAATAAAAATACAAATAAATTGAAATAGAGATAGAGATAAATAAAGATGAAAAAATATCCAAAAGATAAAAATACTTTTATAGAACCTTAAATAAGTACTGTGATGAAAACTAGTATATATATCATTATATGTAAATCAATTATCTATAAGTACCCTACATTCAGGTCAAGTCCACTTCATCCAAATTTAATCATCACTATTCAATACTATGGTTGAACCATAATATTATATCCATCATGGCCATTCTTATCCCTATTTTTTTACATTGATAAGGGGCATGGAAAAAGTCTTCAAACATGTTTATAAAAATATTGGACTATCTATTTATCTTAAGATCACATTACTATATCAACATCAACATCAACATCAACATCAACATCAACATCAACATCAACATCAACATCAACATCAACAATAATAATGATATCAACATCAACATCAACATGGAAATCAACATCGACATTAGTATTATCATGCCACAAAAAATGTTGGCCATATGTTTCATATGAAACGTAGTCCTTGGAGATATATCTTGAAACCCTCATCCTCTCTAGCCACTACCACTATATGCCATGATTTTGGAAATTTATCATTTTATTCATACTCTCGTCATTAAAAAAAATCCATAAAAATACAATCAAAAATAGAAAATTAAAAAAAATAATAAAAAAATCATTTTACTTGTCCTTAGTCTAGTTAAAATACCAATTAAAATTTAAACAAATTATTGTAGCTTTATTAGGATATATTATTCTAAATTTTCCACCATCTTAGATACATCATTTGTTAGGTCAAATCAAATCTATCAGTATCATCAATCACCAAATATTAAGTTTTTATCTTGATAAAGGTTAAAATCATAATTGCTTTACTTCTTAGTGTCTGTATACTCTTATTGTTTAATGTTAAGTATTTTTCTATTTTTATTGTTCATTGTCTGTATGTCAAAATTAATGTATATTACAACAATTTCATCATAAGTTTTCATATCATGATAGCATAGGAAATTTTAAGTTGCTCAATAATGATAAACTATGTAAAATATTTGTAAATTCATCATCACATAATCTATATCCATAAACAATTATTCATTAACATTCAACTCATCATAACCATCAATTACTATATATTTTTTATTATCCATAAAAATGACTAAATTTTCATCACTCATATATTATAGTAGTAAATTTAAAAAAAAACCATACTTATCCCTAAATAACATACTCATTTATCACATGAGTACCAAACCCCCTATTTATTCACTCACCCCACCCCTCAATTTTATCCCTACTTATTACATTTCAAACCCTCTTTTCTTTTCGAGACCCTTTGGTGTCTTTTATCCATGAATGCTCTATTTATGTGGAATCATACCTACTAATAATTAAAATATGGCCCTCTTAATCAACATATATTTCTTTATTGTTATAAAATTCATTTCTTCTTTTAGTCATAACATCCTTTCAAATACCGAAAAATGTAGACACCCTAATTCTTACACTAGAGATGTCATCACCAATATATTATCATATAATTAATCATCACCTTAATCCACTATAAATTCATCATTAATCCCCCATAATACTATCATTAACACATTTATAACTAATTAAGAAATCATAATGTCCCAACTATAAAATCACCATAGTAATTAGTTAAACATCACCATGACCTCATTCAAACATATTTACATCATATGATTAATAAATTAATTAGAAATTACTAATTAAATAATAAATTACTGATTAATTGTGTTCCCATTTTTTATTAATTAATTAAAAATATATATTTATCCTCACATCATCCTCTAATCCATGTCATCACAAGTAATCTTTCAATGAATTCCCTGATCAAAATGGAAACTCATCTATACACATCCCAATCATCTAGTTCACTTTGTGACCATTACTAAAAATCTCGTTCATTAATTTTTCACTCTATTTCCAAGAAGATACAAGATAGGTAACTCTTTCATAAAGAATAAACACATCATATAACTCCACCATCACTATTGCACAAAACAACAACAACCTAGTCAACTCAATCTTGAAATAGAAAAATATTAACAAACTAATTGATCAAATTTCATCCAAATTTCAATGCTTCCAATCCAATAAAATAATATTACCTATCTATTATTTCAATATAAAGTATATTCAATGAACTACCTGATCAAAATGGAAACTTATCTATACACATTCCAATCATCTAGTTCACTTTGTGACCATTAGTGAAAATCTAGTTAATTAAATTTTCACTCTATTTTGAAGAAGATACAAGATAGGTAACTCTTTCATAAAGAAGAAACACATCAGTTAAATCCACCATCACTATTGCACAAAACAACAACAATAACCTAGTCAACTCAATCTTGAAATAGAAAAATATTAACAAACTGATTGATCAAATTTTATCCAAATTTGAATGTTTCCAATCCAATAAAATAATCTTACCTATCTATTATTTCAATATAAATTATATAAATAAAAAATTACATCCTTAGTTTTGGATTATTTATCAATCAATATCAACAATAATCTTGAATCTAAATCTATTGAAACATTACCAAAATATTTCACACATTTTGAACAACCATAAACAATCAATCATGAAAAAATATACATCAATCGAATAGGACCTTCATTCGATAGGTGAAGGTGAATTGTAATGTCCCTTACTTAAGGGCTCCTTTTTTTTACAAAAAGCTCTGATACCACTGTAATGTCCCTTACTTAAGGGCTCCTTTTTTTTTTGCAAAAAGCTCTGATACCACTGTAATATCCCCTTCAAAAAGGGAATATAGAAACACAAATAGTTTTGAACAAAGATACAATCTTGCAGAATAAATTTAGATAAACAATAAACCACAGTAAATATCTTATCTGCCAATCAAATATCTTATCACTTGTTCTCATAATTACAATTACAGTCTTCTCTCATACATATAAAAGAATATTAAAATATGGTCTTAAAACCCTGATCATCTACAAATTTGGAAGTTAAGCTAGAATCTGGACATCTCGGCCTGCTATGTCGAACACACAGTCACCGGCGTTGGTCGATATACTATCGACGTCGGTCACTGTCGGTCCTTCTCTATCGACATCAGTCTTTAGTCAGCTAATGTCGGTCACTGGCGATCTCTGTCTGTTGAGGTTGATGTCTACATGGATATGTACGGACCTGTACAGACTTCGTACAGCCACCAATTAAGCACAACCTATCTGTTTTCAACCCCTGATCTGAAAGTATATGGCTCTAATATAGAAGATCTCTATCTGTATAATTTATTGAATAAAAAAACTAAATAAAGAAATACCTGGAAAGCTCTGTGACAACTTCTATATGAAGTTACCTCTCAAATTTGTAAACCTCTATGATAACTTCTGGATGAAGCTATCTCTCAATTTTGGCAATAGATCAGCTGATATTTCACACAATGAAGAGTTGACGTTCTCCACTGTAATGGAATCTTGGAACCCTTGGCTCAGTCTTCACAGAAGAATTCTTCAATATCAAAAATCAATAATCAATGCATAATCAATAATGGCCTCCATGAGAAACCCTTGTACCCTCAAAAAGATGTGCTTGCCCTAATTAGGGTTTTCTTAAATTAAAATTAGGGTTTCTAATTAAAATTAGACCAAATAATTAATATTTGATTAAATCAACCAAATATTAATATCTCCCTCAATATATGTCCGATCCTCGAACCGACTGAAGCTGGTGAATCAGGGAGTGGTTCTGCACATGACCATACCAAAATAAGGGCACTCTGCTGCATGTCAAATATCCCAAAATAATTGGAGCTTAGGCCAAATGTGTCTAAAAGAGTGCAAATGAAAGCCAACTATAGGAATTTTGCTAATCGAAGTGAAGCCAAGCTCCATCATGACCCTCTATCCATCTTATCAGTCTACGAAGGTCGCATAATAGGCCAATCATCAAGTCTGTCAATGTCCACTAAAAAGGGGACATGACAATCTGCCCCTCCAGAAATTGCTTGTCCCCAAGCAATCTCAGAACAATGAACCACTCAATCCACCTAGATCCCATATGTAGTTATGATCTGCACTACTGTTAATCAATGCAAGTTCCTGCAACATCCTTTGTAGTAGAACAAAGAGGAATCCATAATCGAACTGGTGAATGCAACTCAACCAATCTCTAAAATCACAACTACCTTGGATGTGTCGATACTGAAGTTTGTGTAACTTACTTCTACCCATTTCATCTACAGAAGATGGTGCCAAGCCATCCCATAATGGATGGTAAGAAACTAGATCCGATCCACACCTGCGTGAAATCAAATCATCTAACTCTGGGTCAAAAGAAAAATAATGAGCATACCCCACCTCAAAATCCTTATGAGGTAGCATAGTGGATAGGATCCCTATAATCTCACCACCCAATCTGCTAATAGCACCATTACCTTGGATGAGAACACCTTATGTCACCTTATGCGAGTCCAGATGAACACCTGCACTATCTAGAAAATACTCCATGAATGATTCAGTACAGTAAAAATTATATGAGGAAGCATCAACATACTCCCCCACACACCACAACTGATCTCTTTGTAAAGGTGGCACAATCTACTGTACCACACTATCATCTGTGTGAGAAGAATCAATCTAGAAACTTGACTCCACTGGTATCTCAAACTCATCAAGACCAGGTACTCCCAAATCCTACACATGTGTGTTAGCTCCAACAATATGTTCCTCAGCAACAACTGCAGGAACGTACTCACCACCAACCACCTCACTATACAAATGAACTGGGTCTGGGGCTGGTGAAGACCTCAAATGATCCAACTCCATGGTCACCTCCTTTGACTGACATTGTGACTCCTATAGATCTTGCTGTAAGTCATCACAAGGAGAACCTGCTGTAATTCCTTTCTGTCTCCTTATGTTTTGAAGATGTTGTCTCGCATTGGCAGCCACTAATCTAGCCTCCTTGGCCTTTTGTGACCACATATCACATAAATTTTGGGTCCTTTCCATATCCATCCAAGTTTGATGTTCTTGATGTGAAGATGAAGGAGTAATATGATCATGCAAAGGATCCATACTCTTATTATCCATATCGTTAGCATGCTCTATGATAGTCTCCAATGTAGAAGTCTCAAGTGAAACTTCTTGCAAATATGATATAGACAACTCATTTCCCATGGCTGCCCTCATATCCTCTTGAGTCAAATCAACATGTCTAACAATTGGTGTAGTGATGCCCTCAACCCCTGTAGATACCTCTTGTTTCTCCTTCTTGCTATTTTGTGATGTGGACCTTTTATGAATGGATGCCATAAATCGTACTAATTTGTCTTCAAATGTAGGATCTGAAAGAATTTCATTCATCCTCCTCTGGGTTTCAGCCAACATATCGAAACTTTGTTTCAACTTCTTCATATCCTTGTCCCACTATTTATGAGTACTTGAAGACATCATGGATACTCTTTTGATTCAATCTACCAAAACTACCCAATAGGATGGCAGAACATTAGCTCTGATACCACTGTAATGTCCCTTACTTAAGGGCTCCTTTTTTTTTGCAAAAAGCTCTGATACCACTGTAATCTCCCTTACTTAAGGGCTCCTTTTTTTTGCAAAAAGCTCTGATACCACTGTAATATCCCCTTCAAACAGGGAATATAGAAACACAAACAGTTCTGAACAAAGATACAATCTTGTAGAATAAATTCAGATAAACAATAAACCACAGTAAATATCTTATCTGCCAATCAAATATCTTATCACTTGTTCTAATAATTACAATTATAGTCTTCTCTCATACATATAAAATAATATTAAAATATGGTCTTAAAACCCTGATCATCTGCAAATCTGGAAGTTAAGCTAGAATCTGGATGTCTCGGCCTGCTATGTCGAACACACAGTCGCCGACGTCGGTCGATATACTGTCGACATCGATCACTATCGGTCCTTCTCTACAGACATCGGTCTTCAGTCGGCCGATGTTGGTCACTAGGGATCTCTATCTACTGAGGTCGATGTCTGCGTGGATCTGTATGAACCTGTACGGACTTCGTACAGCCGCCAATTAAGCACAACCTATCTGTTTTCAACCCCTAATCTGAAAGTATATGGCTCTAATACAGAAGATCTCTATCTGTATAATTTATTGAATCAAAAAACTAAATAAAGAAATACCTGGAAAGATCTCTGACAACTTCTGTATGAAGTTACCTCTCAAATCTGTAAACCTCTATGATAACTTCTGGATGAAGCTATCTCTCAATTTTGGCAATAGATCAACTGATATTTCACAGCATCTGAATCGCACACAATGAAGAGTTGACATTCTCCACTGCAATGGAATCTTGGAACCCTTGGCTCAGTCTTCACAGAAGAATTCTTCAATATCAAAGCAATAATCAATGCATAATCAATAATGGCCTCCATGAGAAACCCTTATACCCTCAAAAAGATGTGCTTGCCCTAATTAGGGTTTTCTTAAATTAGAATTAGGGTTTCTAATTAAAATTAGACCAAATAATTAATATTTGATTAAATCAATCAAATATTAATATCTCCCTCAATATATGTCCAATCCACAAACGGACTGAAGCTAGTGAATCAGGGAGTGGTTCTGCACATGACCATACCAAAATAAGGGCGCTCTATTGCATGTCAAATATCCCAAAATAATAGGAGCTCAGGCCAAATGTGTCTGAAAGAGCCCAAATGAAAGCCAATTATAGGAATTCTGCTAATCAAAGCCAAGCCAAGATCCATCATGACCCTCTATCCATCCTATCAGCTTACGAAGGTCGCATAATAGGCTAATCATCAAGTCTGTCAATGTCCACTAAAAAGGGGACATGACATTAATTCATGTTATTCTCTCTCATTTTTCTCATGTTGGGGTTATGTTAGGTTTAGAGTATTTTGTTTATTTTTTTTTAAGTTTCTATTCAAGATAAACATTATATATACCGTAGACATCCTCATGGGGTATAACCTAAACCAATTCTTACCTTTGAAATACCAATAATTAACATGTGATGGGTTACATTCATATTTTCTTAGTATTTAAACACTGAAAATAATGAATTATATAAATTTTACATGAAAATGAAATCCTATAGGCAAATTAACCAAGTTATTCTAAAATAGATATACATATACATATACATATACATATAGACATATACATACCTGAATATATACATACATACATAAGTATGTATGTACACACACACACACACACTATGTGTGTGTGTGTGTGTGTGTGTGTGTGTGTGTGTGTGTGTGTGTGTGTGTGTGTGTGTGTGTGTGTGTGTGTGTGTGTGTGTGTGTGTGTGTGTGTGTGTTACTCCTATTGAGATTTTGGGTTACTCCTATTGAATTTTTTGTCTTTTATCTTATGAGAGTAAATTATCCTTTTCAAAACTCATTCCCCTAAATAAGACATATACTTTAATATTTTTATCTATAATTGCCTTCATTTTCAAAATTACTTCAAATTACTCTAGAAGGTTAAAAATGTTTGCTTGTGTCATTATCATAAAAACCATTAGTCCATATTTCTAGTAAATTCAAAAAACTAATGATTTTGAGCTCATTTTTAGGTCAACTCGAGTTTTTTAGGTTACTTTAATTATCAAAGGTGAAGGAAGTTGTCATCAAAAAGTTGAGTTACACTATCAGATTAAATCAAAGTCATGAAATGACCTTACTTCTAACAAAATCTGAAGTAAAGTAGACATGTAAACCCACAAAACACTAATTATAACAATCTAGGGTTATAAACTTAATTCAATTTCTTAAATCATAAGTAAAAGTAATAAAATTTCATAATCTTGAAGTCCTCATAAGCTTAGATAAAATCAAGGTTACATATTACTTGACTTCGAAGACTAAATTAAGCAAAGTAATCCATGAATCCTGACAATCAATTAAACACATACATAGCTACCCTCACATGTGTCATTTATTTGTCATTAATGAATAGGTTAATATAAAAATTAGAAATTCCGCCTGATTTCCACCTAGTTTTCAAGTTTTCTAACCTAGTTGTTGCCCCTGTGAATCCTGAGTGACATTGTTTGAGCTTCTAGAGTGATTTTGGCATGAAAATATTCACAACCCATTTATTTTCAAGGTATTTAATATATTTTCCCTTTGGTTTAATTATCTCTTTTTTATTATATATATATTTTTTTCTTTGTTGAAGTTTCGTGCTCCTCTTTGAAATTTTTTCTATCTTTTCCTGTACTTACAATTGTATGTAATTTTTGCATGCATAGTGTTGTTTAAAACCTTGTAAAATTCTTTAGAAACACTTTGCATATTAAAATATTAATCAAAATTCTGAAATATAGAACCTTTTTTCAAAAAACCTATCAATTGGCCTAGATTATCTACCCGAGCTCTTCATGACTTGTTCCTCATTCATAATCTTGAACCCAAACAACTAGTTTCCTATTACACATATTTCCCAAGGAGCTTTGCTTAAATAGGGTCCTGACTATCTATCACTTCTACTTCATCAAATTTTCCAACCCTAGTAACTTGCCTAAAGAAACCCAGAGTTGTAATGCTTGTCACTCACTCAGAGTCTTCAACTCTGAAGACTTGAGAAATACCCAAACCTTCCTAGTGTTGTAACACCCTATTACTTAGACTGAGTTTCCTATATTTTTAAAAGGTTACTATTGATTGAATTTCTTAATACCTAAATCTTTCTTAGTATTATTACATAAGACAATAACTTAACTTAGTTTTTCAACCTTTTCTAAAACTAGCAGGAACAATTATTGAGTTTTTAAGAGAATTTACCAAGTCTTTCTAGTGTTAGTCACAACAAAGGTCAAGAGTAGAAGAAGAAGCAACTCTAATTGAATAAATTCTTGAGCTTGCACTTGATGAAGTTCTAGGGACAATTAAGAAAGTAAATACTAAATAAAAGGAAATTAGGAAATCAAAAGAAGCAAAGATGAAGTATGAATACAAGGTATATCCCATTAAGTCTTGTATTACATCCAATGCATAATAAATTATAGAAACTGACATGGGACATGTTTATATAACTAAGTTATTATAAATATTTAAGGCAACAACTAAAAAATCGCTCATGCTAGAAATGATAAATAGTGGAATCATGCATGCTACAACTTTCCCAAGATCTACACAACTACTTGAGTTTGTTTTAGAACGTGGTAAGTATTATGAGTCTCTCACTAAAATAGTGAAAGATACTATAGGTAATATAGTGATTAGAATAGATGTTTAGTATTTTGAATACTATTTGATTATCCAAACAAGGTCTAAAGTGATATACTTATCAATAGAAAATCCAAAAATATCTGGGACAATAAAACACCAAATTGTATGAAGATAACGAATACAACTTATCTAAAGAAATCAAAACAACCCTCAAGGTTCCCAAAGGAAATAGTGAGGTCTGAATTGGTCCAAGAAGTTGATTACATCACATAGTTACTATGTAGAATCAATGAAGATAACAATGCTAAGTACTTTTCCACTTGGATGTATGCCTATATAATGGCTATTGATGTCAATAGGAGTTCTACTATGATTGAATGGTTAAGAATGATAAGTGACAACATTGATCAATAATTGAGTAATATAATTTAAAATCTTAATTTCAAAATGAATTTATATGTATTATATTTTATAGCATCTATTGGATCCTTTCCTAGACTAACTACAAAAGGGTTGATGGCAACAAATCCCATATGTGAATACTACACTCAATTGACATTGTATAAATACTTTAATCACTATAAAAGGGTAAATTATGGATTCTTATATGAAGTCATTGTAAGTTGAATGTTGCTTTGAAAGTGTAGAAAGTATTTGATGCAACTTGGGAGGCTATTCTTAAATTTCACATACATCAAAGTTGGTAGTTTCATAAGAACACCAGTAAAATTTCCAAATTATCCTAATGACAAATGGATTCTAATGGAATTATGTAGACAATTGGTGGAGTTACATGAACTTCAGTCCAAAGTACACCATTTTTTAGTTGGTTTTCCTATTTTTATTAGAATTATCATTATTCAAGCATTTATAAGTCCAAAAATGTATAAAAAAATATGTATCATAACTATAATTAATCACACTTTGAGGCTAGAGAAAATTTTGACTGTAGAAGTGTGGAAAAAAACATAGTTTCTCTTGAATAAATACATATCCCTACCCTAGAAGACTTTTGGATTGATTACAAAGATGAATTTTAAGTTAGAATAAGAGATAATATTAGGATGATTGTTCAACAAATTCATTTTTTTAATTTAGCAACCATTCCTTAAGACATGGAGGATGGTGGAGAAGTAATTCATGATTCTTATCATGCAATGGGAGGATATAATGATCCACTCCTATAAATTTAATTTAATAATAATCAAGTAAAGACTATTGATAATAGGACCTCAATGGTTCTTGTTACGGATTTAACAAGGCTTCTTAGTAAGGGATACTACATGAAAGAGACAATAATGACAGAAATTGGCCAAGTAAGTCATAAAAGGAAAATGATGCAAGAAGAAGGTAATATAGAACCAAATAAAAAGTTTAAAATAAATAATAATGATGATGACACAAACTCTATGGTAAAATAAAAGGAGCCAATTCAATGAATTACTTCTGCATCTCCTCTAGTTTCTTTCACAGACACTACTCCTCCTATCACTTCTATTACTACCACTCCTACCACATCTTCATCTTGATTACTGGTGAATAACTTAAAACTAATATTCAAATATGTAGATCCATCCACATGCATGACACCTCCAATGTCTCCTAACATCAAACCTATTGAGAAATCTATTCATAAGGAGACTGATGTTCCTCCTTCTCCTCCTCCACCATCTTCTCTACCTACTACTCCACCTCCACCTCCTTCTGATGATGATCCCACCATTCCTCATCTTCTTTCCCAAATAGAGATAGAGTGGATAAATACTGAAGAAGTGATCTCATCTTAGGAGGTATCATGGCAAAAGGTAATAGTTTAACCTAAGATTAAAATAACTGGAGAAGAAAAATAACAAGAAACTTTTGACAAGCTAGTAGAGAAAGAGAAAGAGGTAAAGAAAGAGAAAGATGCAAAGAAAAATAAAGATAAATAAATATTATCAAATCTTATTCATAAAAAAATTATTGAGGATGTAGAGGAAGTTCCTGCTTAAGAGATAAAGGTAGGAGATAATCAATAACAAATGGTTATAAATTCAACTACTTCCACTAATACAAATTTCTCCTCATGGTTGGCATTATAAACAGTTCTTGAGATAAAAAAAAAGTAATAAATTTGGATGAAATAGACTTGTAACTTATGAAAAGTCTTGATCACAAGGTTAAAAATCCTAAGAGTGCTAGAGTGACTTCAAAACTGATAATTGAGTCTTCAAGTTATAAATTTAAAAAAATATCAGTTCCTCCACATGGAAAGCATAAAGATGAAATAACTAAATAAGACTTGGATATTATAAAGGTATCTCTATGGGAAATCACTATAGAGGGCTTGAAATAAGATACACAAACCCTTATCAATACTCTCTTTTAGAATCTTGATAAAGAAAAAGGTGATAAATCCATGTTGAAAGAACAAATTTCTAAGCTATGTGAGATAATTGCCAAAGTAACAAGTTATACTCCCCAACGGTCGTTACTTTCAAGAGATGTAATTTATTAGCAAACAATAACTTTGGTAAAAGAAACTAGTGATAAAGTCAAAGTATTTAATGAATATATAGATAAAATTATACAAACTACACAAGAATCGTTCCCTGAGGTTCCAAGTAATTTAGTTGATATTGAGAATAAATTGGCACAACTAAAAATAGTGATGAAGGAGATTTAAAGTGAAAATGGCATATCTAAATTGTAACAGGACATCCTTAAACAAATAAATGCTTTAAGTGAAAATATTTTTATTGAAGAAAAGATTTTTCTAGAGGGATCAATGAAGAAATCAAAGAAATAAGAATAAATCATATCTTTTTGCATGCATATTTTTGGAGTAATGCTTGAAGAAATGAAGATTCTAGAAGAAGATTGTCTGAATGTAAAAAATGATTTAGAGGATTATATCTTCTATCTCACAAATATTTGGTTAGAGGAACCAACAGTGACACATGAGTAATTACTTAAAGAATCCAAGCAAGTAATTTAAGATGCCATGATCTATTCATAGTGAAATCAATTAAAAAAAAGTTAATGAAAAGTCAACAACTAGTCAAGAGGCTAGAACCCAACATTGAGAAGGTGAAAAGATATTGTAAGAAGCTAGAAAATGAGCTATTGAAGTTTGAAACATATTAACAATCAGTTATCATTTTAGATGATCCAACCATTTATTTCATGATGTTACAACACATTAACTACAGGGAAAAGTGCAGAACAAAGGTTCATGAGTTGGAGTGAATTCTATTGGTTCTCTTCTTAGCATCTTTTTCTATTTCCTTCAATTGATTGAGAAATGTATTTGAAGTAATTTTATTTTAATTATTTATTTTATAAGTAATGTCACTCAACTAAATTAATTTTAGAAGTAAGCTTCTTTATAAAAGAAAGACTCAAGTAATTTGGCTAGATGCCCTTACTTGAAGTCATTTTTTAAAAACAAATTACTTAAGCAATCTATGCACAACATGTAAATAATTTGAATTGTATTTAAAAAATAATACTGAGAAGGGATACATGTCATTAACTATTTCATGTCACAAATGAGAAATTCAAGGAAGACATCTCCCAATGGTTTCTAGAATCTAAGCACAACATATGGGGAATTCAAGGAGTTGTCTCCTAATTGTATTTGACATCTGAAATATTATAAATTTGGGAGAGTACTTGTGTGAAAGTGTGGTAATTTTAAATAATCAATTTTAACTATTATGCAAAAAATTTCAAGTAATCTAAAACTTTGCATTTGGATTTTTGTATGTTTTATTATGAATTTTTCTCAAAGTCAATAAGAAGAAAGTTGATTTCTAAGGAAATTTTCATCTAAGGAGATATTTTTGTGCATTATGTGAAGATTGAAATGGTAAACTTTGTGTTATTATTTAATTTGAATTTGAATTCAAGTTTTTCTTAATCATTTTCTGGAAGAATTATCAAATATTATATGTTTATCTATTTGTATGAATACAATAAACTCTACGAAAACTACTTGTTATGAAGCATAGTTCCTTTCTCTTTCACAAATTCTATTTTTATTTATTATCATCTTTATAAAAACCTCTTTGCATAATCCTTGAATCAGATGCTTACTTGCTGTAAAAATCATTTTGTGATGGTTTATGAACTTTATGATTAAAGTAATACCCAAAAATAGGATAACTTGTGTATTTATTGTGCATAACTTATATAAATTATAAATAACTAAAAGCATGAATATTTAGAATAGATAAAAATATAGACATGGGAGCTTCACAATTAAATGAAGGGTATTTAATCTCATGACTTCCTATGTACCTTTTGTTAGCCTACAAAATATCTAGCCAACAATATGTATGTATGTATGTATGTATGTATGTATGTATGTATGTATGTATGTATGTATGTATGTTCTAAAAATCATTAATAAAACATAGATACATGCACAATTCAAATCATGATCCTATATAGTTTAACATGCAATAATATCAATTTTTCAACAATAAAACTCATATTCATCTTTTACAACTCATCATACTCATTTTTCTAGTTTTTTCCTCCTTAACACATTACCAAATATAGAAAAATTTCTCATCCATTTATTCTACCATGTTAGGTCAAATTAAATAATGGTCTTTAATTTTATTCTAGGTAAAGGGAGTTATAGAGGATCACACATAAAAAGCTACATATGGGTCCATACCAATGGATATATTGTAGTTTTTATTATATGTCAATTATACAAAAGATATATAGTTATTCTATTAATTTTGCTGATCTAAGACACATGTCCATAACACATCCTCTAGGCCTTGATTGACCCTCTCAACCTGACATCCATTTTAGGAGGATCTGTTGTGCCAAAGTTAAATTTGTACCAAATGTTGAATTAAATGTAGTTAAAAATATATATATGTGAATACATAATACCTATCTAATATAATTTAGAGTGGAACACAATTGAACGACATGATTCATTCTACATTCAATGAGGAAATATTGTTTTATCTAATAGGTGTCCTTGACAGGTTGGAATTTTTTGACTATGACTAAATTATTCACATCTAAAAATATGGTATCATTCCTATGTTGATTCTTAGGAACACTAACTATGTAATACTTTGATATAAAATCCCATGTAAATGTAGGGATGTTGTTAGTATATAATAATCTAGCTAAATGTTAATGTTCTAATTTCACTTGTAGTCTGAACAGTACATGAAATATTAACTTAATTATTATTTAACCAAGTATAATAATATAATGTTCTCATGTAAAAAAAGTTTTCTTTCCCTTAGGATGATTTAAATATAGGTATTTTTTTTCCTTAGACACAATCATATATCTCACACTACCAAAAATGCGAACATACATACTATTACATAAACATACCAAGAATCTTATTTTTTTAGAAAAAAAAATTCTTTCAAAATTTAACTTTAGAAATAATATGAAATATAAGTATAGCTTCATACTAAGAGTGTTTGAAACATTAAATCTCTTTTCCTCTGATGTTGGAAAAGTTAAAAACATACTCAACTCTAAATTTTACCAAAAACATTTTATAGAATATAAGTTTGGCTTTCTAAATATGTACATCAAACTCAAGTCACCAGTTTAGTGTAAAAACTTCTGCCCAATTAAATATTGTCTCCATAGTTACAATGAGTATATAACTACAACTAGTTACTGACCATGAATATAATAACTAAGATCATACTCCATGTGATTTATAACTTCATGGGAAAAGAATCTTTCGTCTCCCATTAAGACACCATTGAGTCCTTCTAGAGATACATTTATCCATTTAAGCATATATTTACTCATATCTAACACATATAATGTTTGTGTCATCACCAATATCTCTTTAAAATTATGAAATAGGCCTCAAAGTAATATATTCACACAAAATTATTTTCCTTCCTCTATATTTAAGTTATTATGGATAAAATTTGTAAAACATTCTCCAAGAATGTACAATAATATTCTATTATTGAACCTATATATCAATTCATATCTAAATTTAGTATTAAACATTTGGTGAACTTAACGTTTGATCTCAGAAGCATAGTGGAGTAAGTGTTTCTTAATTTTTCCCTAATTTCTAAATTTTAAAGTACAAATAGTTTAAAATAATATTTCTATTATTTTTAAAGTAATTAATTATGGATATATATATCATTCATTTTATTTTCTTATATTTCATAGTAAGCATTATTTGTTATATGTCATACATAGCTAAATTAAACCAAAGGATAAGAAAGGATAGGAATCAAGTTTATTTCTATTTATCCTTTCTTGATACTAAAAATTTGTAATTTAGATGTAAATATGTATACTCCCACCCATTTGTTACACATGTATCCTATTTAAGTGACATATAACATCCCTCACCCATTATTCTCTCATGGATTATACTAGATTATGTGGTCCACATTGTCACTAATTGAAAAGTTAAGGGTGCCCAACCTATCCCTTCACTTGTTACTATACAATAAGTACCTCATAATAATAAAAAAATTATCAAATCAAAAGGATATTATCTTATTTATCAATTAATCAACAAATATGCTAAAATTTTAGTCTTTGAACTCCTAAATGAATCTACTATCTAAAATGATATTTTATACGAATAATTATGTGAAACAAAAGTATGAAGTGGTAATGAACCAACTTATTTGGACAATATTATGAAAGATATAAAAAGATATTCAAATATTATTACCTTTGATCCAAAATACATAGCATAAAAATATATTATTCATGTAGATTTTCCATTGTTTGTACAAGTGCATATGCTTATCTAGGGAATAAAAAATGTGTTATTTGATTATGTTTTAGTCTTAAACATTTGTGCAACATATTTATTAACAACCATGATTATTATCACAAGCCTTATTCAAAAATTAGATATGAATATAAAAGGATTTGATAATTAATGTAACCTTCTAGATAGCCAAATCACATTGGATATGCCATTGTGGAAAAAATGGTTTAAACTACATTACATTAGTCATTACATTATAACTTCATTTTGTGTAGACAATGGATACATAACATGGAATTTATATGATATACATTACATCAATCTATTAAATTTATACATGATGGGACATTATTCAATATCCATGTTGATTATGAACACTCCAATTTTTCTAAAGTTATACATCCTAAAAAATTATCTAGATATTAACAAACTAGGATGTTACAAATTTTGTTCTTCTCATGTTGCATCCAAGTATGGTATGATATGTTTACCTTCAAATAGACAAAACAGGACATAAACTCACTCTTTAAGATGGATCAATATACTATGCTTATGATGGACTCATTGACCATAACAAAAATTAATGTGTGACACTTCAAAACCATATTTAAAAATATAAAGGTGAGGAAACATATAAATTTTTCTTGGGAAGTGAAAATTACCAAATACTTCCACACAAAATCAATCTTCAAACTATAAAGGAATGGAACTCTAACAATTACTATAAATACTAATGTAAATTAATGTCTTGAAATTAAGAATAATACAAATAATTGGGAAGTGTTTTCTATTGATGTGTATTTATGATAATTTGTCGATGATGTACATGACCTGTAACATTCCCCATTTTTTCGTAATTACCTTGGATACATCATGCTAAAAACATCATGTAGACTAAAAGTGGTTGATACACCAATATGGGTAATAAACTAGAGCCCATGTTTAAATTTATTGTTTTGGCATCATTGGATGACAGATATGACATAAATTTCTAATCAAAAAAATATGTGCATGTTCAACCAGTTTGAACATAAAAAAGTCTACTTTACATATGATGGGTTTGAGGATAAACTCATAGCAACAATTGCCAATAATAAAAATACTAAAGAATATTGAAACAATAGAAATAATAAAACATAAAAAGTTTTGGTAAGCAAAGGACCCACCTAATAATGCCTTTTTCCTTGAGTTTTAGATCTAAATTAAATATTATGAAAAATATAGAAACATTCAAAAATACCAAAAGAATCAACACAATTCTAGTTATCCTATTTATTATACATATGTTTTTTTCTCCATTTAGTAGATAAAATATCATTATTTTCTATATATACACATTTTTCATGCTTCACTTGAATATGATAAGGGGATACATAGATACATGATACATGTACATATCTATTTTGGGAGTTCTCTCCATTAACATCTTAATAACATTAGGGGAATCTACTTCTCTAATTTTGATACATATAGGTTATATTATTCTATGATAACTTTCAATTACCATGTTTGAGCTTACATACTTACACATTCATATATTCATGATTATACCTCTCACATCACATTTGATATGTTATGTACTTAACTAATATTAAAAATGCATATGTTTAGGAACTATTTAAATCTAAATAGAGATTTGTACAATGGTACAAAAGGTTAATAATATATAAAATAATAAATAAAAGGGTGATAAATAGAACTATTTTATGTCAATTAAGTTACAAAATCAAATATAAAATATTCTAAATTTATAATACTGAGATATGTCAAAAATATAATATATAATTGATTATTGATATTACAAAAAATTCAAAAGAAGGGTACTTAATTTGTTCACTGTGCATATGCAGACTTGGGATAAAATATGTTAGAAATGGATGAGATCATAATTGTTAGATTATGTAACTTTACATTCTATTGCCTCATATGCTTGCATCATATCTAGAATGTTACATCAACGATGGTGTCTGAGTTGGACATAGGTGTCCAGTACATAAAAGTCACTAGATCTAGATATGATAACCTAAAACCTTTTGTTATTATTCATAATTTATTTTATTGTGCATATATTATATGCACAGGTTGTATCCCTATGTCAAATGATCAAAGCCCTAGCTTCCTCACCCTTGGAGTGACTATGGGAAAAATAGGTTAGTAGGCACATAGTGTCAAGCTACCCCAAGGAACCCTCTATCGATGGACACTTAATACATATATAAACACCTTAAGAGTACCTAAAAGTTATTTATTTCTCCCCTATGTATTTCCTTGTGGGTGCATAAGTATATAATGTGTGATAGTCAAGTACATAGAGTGACCTATCTTGTAACTTTGAAAATATGCCATATAGGATGCTCCTTTGGTACTTTAGGCCTATGGGAATAATTATCCTATGAGTTTTATGTAAATAAGGATGAATAGGTCAATTTTCTCACTTCAATTATTGATATAAGGTTGGTCATTAGCATATTAGTGGTTGGACTAAGTCATAATAAATTTGGCACAAAGAGATAGTGAATGTGAAATTTTTGGTTGTGAGAAGGTTTAAGAACATAAGGGTACAACCATGATAGGTATTCATTAATTGTATAGGACTAAGGTTTGGTACAATTTAGATTGAGTTTCTACATTTACTCCCCCTATTTTCTCCCCTTTAATCTAGTAATCAAATTTCTAGTTTCAAATAAAAAAGGATATATGGGTGTGTTTAACATAACTTATCTTTATGTGTGTCTAACTTGTGTGATTTTTTGTTGAATTAACTACAATAAATATCATGATATAGTACACAATTATTGAATATAATCTAAAATTTAAATAATTTTAAATTCTTGAAGGTAATGAGATTAACGTTATGAGTACACATATGTATTGATGCAACCATTTTACATTTTGGAAAGTAAATTTGAAGAGATTATTCATTATAATGTATTGGAGATGAGATTAAGTGAATTTTTAAATACAAATTCATACATATAAATAGGGATTTAAGGAAAACATGCCCCAAACTTTAGTGAAGAGTTGACCTACCACTTGGTCATTGAGTTTATGTCAATCATGCAACCCAATCATACTTATAACCTGGCGAGTATGAGTGATTTACTCAAGTCACACTATAAAATATGGTGAGGGTGGATGATTTAATCATTTCATCTTATGAATATGGTGAATTTAGATGATATAATAAATTTTAACTTGTAAACTTGGTAAGATTAGGTCATTTAATCACCACAAATATGCAAAAAGGTGAATCAACTGCTATAATAGATTGTCTCAATAAACGTCTACAATATTTGATATTGGGTATGATAATAATCCATATTATTATTTTAAGTATAAATTTTATTTTATTTTAAAATTTAAGGTGAATTTTTACATGACATATGCACCTCATATATGTCTGAAGTTGAAATCTAGTTATAATAACTATACCAAATATATACAATGATGCTAGAAGTTTGTATCTGACTCATATAACTATTTAATTTTGCTAAATTTATAATTAAAAGTGTGGAATACATGTTCCCATGACATTCCATATCTGAATCTAAAGAATTTGAGAATTAGTGTAAGTGTCAAGAATATGTTTCTATTATATTCCACAACTATAATATAAAACTACATGTCTCTATGACATCAACCCACTAATATACCCCCCCCCCCCTGTTGAGGTGAGGGGAAGTAAAAAATGGTGGTTACCCTACTTTAAAAGGGTAAGATAATTCTACAATTTTTGTACAGATCAGGTTAACATATTTGATTAACATTTTTAGGTAGATATAATGATGAGGTAAATAGTATATGATCACATCAAGTTATAAGATTCATGATGTAAATAATGGAAACATATATATAGAGTAAAATTATAATCTTAATAATACATCAAGAACACACACAAGATCACTAAAAATCAAAATAGAAGACAATGGTCTAACGAGACCACATAAAAAGGGGATGTTCAAATGATGATGCAAAACAAACTATGACATATGAAAATGTCATAATAGGTGAACAATATCATGGGGGTTACAAGAAATAGATCATATTAAAATACTTGAATAAGTAATAAAATTCAATATAGTAGAAAGAAAGGAAAGACACATAAGTAAGAACAAAAATTAGAACCATGAAATCATAATAAATTAGCATAAGTATATCATATTATTCCCTAGATTTATGATTTAGAAAAACATGTTAAGTACATAGCATATCAAGTATATTATGAAATATATAAGAATGGACAAAGAAAATTTTAAGTACATAAGTTCAAACATGATAATGGAAATTATCATATAATAATGTAACCTGAGTGTATCATAATAAAATGCAGATGCTCTCAATTTATTGGTGACATGAGTAGAGGGAAATACCAACATCTATGGATATGTGCATATATCATTTGTGTGGGTATTCTTATATCACACTAAAAATATTAAATAAACATATATATGTATACAAAAATATATTATATGTTATCTACCAACATGGATCCAAAAGCATAGATGCCAAGGAGATAATAAGACATGAAAATGTTGAATATTTTGAGATTTTTTAATGTTTTTTTTTTTTTTGTATTTTAGGATTATTTTAAAAGAAAAATTGATCATATGATCTTATTAAATATATGATATTATATATCTCCCCACTCATAACCTTTTGTGATAACTTTTGTTACTACCAATAAACATGTATAGGTGTAATATTTTGCACCATAGGGACTAAGAAGGAATAGGGGTTCATGGAACCCCTTATTGAGTATTCTTAGATTTGTCTTTCATATTATAAATATGAAAATGTTTTATTTCTCTAGGTACTTAATTTATTTTGTATTATTAGATGATGATTTGATTGAATCCACCATGTATCTTTCATGTAATGATCTCTCAAGTACTAGTCACATAGGAAATATGATTTCATATTTATTACACTTTTGAAGAGGATTAACCTCGCTAGGTTTGATAATTAATTACCTAGTTAAAAACTTTTTATTTTCATGTGGCTATACATATGTAATTATAGAAAATTTATTTACCTTACTAGCATGAATGTATTTAACACACCCATGAACTATAGAAGGTATGAAACCTAGTTTATATATCCAAGATCATTCTAATAACATACCAGATACTCTCATGTATGTTATGACCAAGAATTTAGTGACCACAAGTGTTAGGCCAATGTGTAAAGGTATTTCAATATCACCAAGGACCTATAGTGAGGTTCTATTTAATGCTCAAATCAATCTAGTTGAAGGGTGAAAATAATAATGTGTATATCTGAAATGTGTAATTATTTTCATGGTGTAGACATTGTCACCAACACCATTATCAATGATAATTATCATTATGTATATACTACTGGTAAAGGTATTCTTAAATGAATAATGAATGAAGATCTAATTAATCATCCACAATCTCACTATTGTCAAAAGTAATAGAAGGTATATAAATCATGGGAGGTGTATTCCATGTATAAGTTTATAAAATCCCATCAAATGGGTCCCCATAATATGGTAGATGAGAATGAACATTATATGTCATTTTTTACATTTAATTCCTTTCTTAAAATGGTCTTACAAATCATTATTAAATATTTTTTTATTCTAGTGATCACTGGGTTATGAAACTAATTCCTTTTAGGGATCATAAAATGTAATTTTTGGTCATCGATAAGGTCTTGGATCTTATGATTTATGGTAAAACATGTCTCTATAATTTATAGGTCTTTGGTTATAGTCACAATAAACATATGAATAATATACTTGAGGTAAATATTGACTCATATGAACCTCTATAAGATGAAGTAGAGTTATGTGGTGACATTCCACAACCTTCAAAAGTTATGACATTAAAGATTCAGGTAAGCATGAAAATTATCTCCTTGGTGCATTGGATAAGACAAGCCAATTAGGTCATTTAACATTTTATTAACCATAATAGTTGTTTCTTTTTTAGGTTTTATATATTTCACCTTATAACTTCATTTGATATTAAAAATTATATTGTATGCATTTGTTGTGTTTGATACATACTTATGTTTGTTCAATGAGATAACCTATATTTCATTATCATAGACAATATGGCATAAGTCATAAAAATATTTGAACATTCTAAAAATAGTGGACTCACATAATGAGGAAAACAAACTTTGATTAAAGATGTTTTGAATATCTTTATCCTCCATTACATTTTTCATTTTAGAAAACAATGTTTTGTACCTTAAAACATATTGATTGATAGGTGCATTGGTTCCTTGTTTGATATTTGTAATTTAGGTGTAGGAAACCTTTTTGATAATGTTGATAAAGAAGTGTGCTAAAAATTGATCTACAAGAGAATTTAATGATTTTATTGATTGGATTGGCAAGTCATAGCACCACATTTTCCATACTCCTTAAGTCGCATTTGAAATAATTTAGTCAAGTGTTTCTCATTGGAAGCATAAACAAGGCATTTCATATAGAAAGATTGAAGATGTTGTCAAAGATTACCATTGCCATCATAGAATGGGAACATTGATGAAAAAAACCAATTGTGTATGGTTTAAAATATATTTAAGGTGTAAGAGGGTTATGCAAAAAAAAATTTGAATCAATAATGTAAGGTGATTTGATAGAGTTTTGTTTAGCATTTGTAACCTCAGCTTGTATATTTTTTATAGTTTGGACAAGATATTGCACATTTATATTAGTAAGGTGTGATGTTTGAGAAGTAACCCACATAGGTTTACCCATTGTATTAGTTGATATGTTTATTAATTCTATTAAGTGGGTTAAAGTTTTAATGTTTTCTCATAGAAGATATAGAAATATTAGGATTTATTGTAGGGATCAATGGTGTAAACACATATATTGTGTCCCCATTAAAATTATGAAGTGGTGATGTTTGCAATGGGAGGTTTGTTGGTATCAAATCACTGATAGTACTACTTAATTATTTTCTATCACTAGTTGAGAAAGCCTTGGTCTTGGTATGCTTGTTTATTTCATCTCTCACAACATAAAAATGCATCCATTAAACCCTTATTGTTATTAAGATGAGTAAATAATGCTTATTTATATTCCATTTACAAATAAGCTTTTTGATTAAAATTTTACATTATTTCTAAGTGAATGACTTAGAATTTGAGACAAATTATATCAACAAAAATTAGTAAAACCTATGACAAATTAGGGTTTGCATACAAAGACATAGATGTCAGGCTCACGAAATGCTTCAACCTAATTGATATTGGTATAAGGTTAGATAGGGTTAAGAATATAGAAATGAATAATAAAAAGGGTGATAGATGGATATATATTAGGCCAATTAATTTTGAAATTTCGATAAACAATTTTATGAATATATAACACTGAGATATGTTATACAGAGAAAGTACAACTATTGATTAATATTGTAATATATTTAAAATAAGAGCACATAGTTTTTCCAATGAGCATATGTAGATCTTGGATAAAATGATATGGAAATGGATAATATTATCATTATAGGATAGTCATCATATTCTATAAATTTTCATTATATGGAATCAGATCTAGATGGTTACTTTGATGTTGGTGTCTATGTTAGATGTAGGCATCTAGTATAAAATAGTGGGTAGATTTGGATGAAAAAATTTGGATACTTTTCATGTTTTTCTTCTAGTGTGCATAGATAATTCACACATTCAAATAATATTTTTGAAATTATCAATACCCTAGCTTTCTCACCCTTGGAGTTATTATGGAAAAAATCAATTAGTACACACATGGTGTAGAGATACCCCAAGGACCCCTCTCTCAATCAGAACTACCTAAATAACTAGTACTATGAGGAGCGCCTTAGACTTATGTATATTTCCCATAGATGTTGTTTTATAAATTCATAAGGATGTAACGTGTGATAATAAAGTACATAGGGTGTCATATCTTGTAATTTAGAAAATATGGCTCATGAGATGTTCCCTAAATACTTCAAACCTATGGGAATACTCTTCATATGCCTAATATGGAAATACAAATGAATATGGTAGATTTTCTTACTTTAATTATTGATTTAGTGCTTTTGATAAGTTTTTATGGGAGTTACTAATATATTCTAGGTCTTTTCTAGGTAAGGAATGAATGAGGGTTGATCTTGTATATATACCAATACATTTTAAGAACATCTCACACTAAAGAAATTAGTCCAACCATAAGGTTACACTTCATGTTATAATGAAATGAATTTTAGTCACTAGACATTTAGTTTGAAAAGGGATACATATATTGATGTAGGCATCTAACTAGCACATAAGTGTTTGAAAAGCTAGAAAACAAGTATAGGTCTAGAACTAACCATAAGGATAATGTTTAGGTTTAAATAATAATACATAGTATATAAGTGTTGGTCATAATAATAATTTTAGTTGTAATAAGAAGTAATAAATTTGACACAAAACAATAGTGAACATTGAAGGGTAAAACCATGATAAGTATCTTCCAAGTGTATATGAATGACTTGTGATATAATATAGATTTAATACATATAGGAACTAGTAGGTTATGTTCATGTTGGTTTCTTGTTAAAGAAGGGGTTTATTATTTTCTCATATTTATTTGTTATGGGGTTTTTCACCTTCACTTAGAGATTTCTTATATTTATGGATAAGCTTTCTTAGGTGTATAAGTTGATCAGATGACTTAGAAGTAACTCCCATGACTGTATATTCTAGGTATGGGAGTTACTCCTCTATTTTTGGTTATATTGACCACATTTTGTGAAGTGTTACTATTTTGTTTTAGGAGTATGTTTACCATATTTTTTGAAGTATTTAATCAACATTTTCCTATTTTTACTTCTCAATTTTATGAGAGTTGTTAATGAAAGTTTGGTTTTGATCTATGTTTATTTATGTAATATTCTCATATTATTGATTTCATTTTACTTACAAGTACATTATGGTGTGCACTTACTTGGTTCATTTGATCACTTATTTAGTGTATTTGATCTATTTAGAGACCTTAGATTCAACCATACTATGGTATCAGATCCATCATAGTAATTGTGTGTTTGGTTAGTTGTGTTGTTTTCATTTAAATATATAGTTTGTTTACATATACTATGAGGCATTTTTTAGAGGGTTTGAAAAAAATTTAGGTGTTTTTTAAAATATTAAAAACCTCAAAAAAAAAAAAAGTAGGATGTTTATTTTTCATAGAGGAACTAGATGTTCTAATTTTATTTTGATATAGCCTTTCATGTTTACATTGGAATTGGTGGGTTTTGTATGTAGATCCTTTACTTTGTCATTGTAGAGCTAGTCAACTATTACAGACATTGGTGAGATAAAATAAGCATGTTTTATATTAATAAAACCATGATTCCCATCTCATGAAAATTCAAGTCAAAGGTTGTTATAAAATCATCATAAGGTCTTTGCATGTTGGTCTTATTCTACTGACTGGAGGCACTATTCTACATAAAAAATATCTGGTATATGTCTGAGAAAATTGCCATCAGTTCTACCACATCTTGCACTCAATCAAATGACTAAAAATGCTGGTAAAGGTTTAAGTTGATAGGATTAAGATTAATGAATTTTGAGTGGTATAGAAATCCATTCATCTAATCTCCCCTTGTCACCATTCTTACCTCCCATGGCCCTTTACCTCTCATGAGTAGCCTATATTTTTCCCTCCAACTGAGCATTTTCTCAGCATGCAAGTAATGTCAAATGGTAAACTCCATTTTTACTTAAAACTATATTATTTTGGATAGTATGTGCCCTTTTTAATAAAAAAATTGCTTAAGCCTCTATTCATTTTTTTTCCATTTTCACTATTATTTCAAATTTTAAAAGTCCAAAAACCTTGTTAAATTCATGTTTTTTAAAAATATTTTGTCATTTAAAAAAATTGATATTTGTATATTCATAAATCTCTTAAATCCTTTTCACTCATTAATCATAAAAGTTTGAAATGAGAATGACTAACTATATTTGAGAGTTAGGTTTTGTATATATGGGGAAGGAGATTTTATTGTTTTTTTATAAAAGAATATAATATTTTGGTCTTTTTAGAAAGGGGTGAGATTTAATTTTATTGTATATTAATAAAATTAATATATTGTGAGCCTATTAAGAGACGATATTATTTTAAACAAACTCATAATATTTTTTCTAGAAGAAGACCAGAAGGTGTGATCTGATTTTGTAGGTGACCAAACACACTCACATTTAAAACATTTATTTCTCATTCTCTCTTGTACTCACTTTGTGTACTCATATTGCAAATCACATTTTTCCTATATTTGCATTTAGTTTTTTGGATGAATTCTTAGATGTGCCTGGCACATTTTGAGTGATTTTTTTTTCAACATTCAGAGGGTGTTACCATTTCATAGTTCAAGTATGGGGCGTACTTTATTTTATTGAGTCACTTTCCATTCTATTTTACATTTTAATTTCTATAATAAATTACTGTCATGACCCTATTTTATGTATTTAATTTTAATTATAATATTTAGTAGTTTATTTATTTTGGTAATTTAGTATTTTGGTTTTAATATTTTTCTCATATGATTTAGATATATAAACTATTGATATGTTGATTTAGTTATGATATTTCTGAGACATTGATGTTGTTATATGTTGTGAAATTTCTATATTGGCATAGGATTATTAAATGCTTTTTATAATTACTATTATTTTAATATGTTTTGACTATTTATTATATTTACTACTTTTATCACATCCATATGTTATTGATGATTTATTTGGCGACCATAGGGATAGGGTATTATGAGCTAGTTTACTTACGGATCTTAGAATCCCAAACATGGTGTTTGGTGACAATTATAAGCTTATCTATCATTTTTTAGTTTATTTTGATCATTTTTTCATTTTTATATGTCTAATTATTTAGTAAATCAACTATTTTTATCATGTCCATATGATGTTGATGGTATGTTTAGTGACCATAGGGATAGGTACTTATAGGCTAGGTTACTTATGAATCTTAGTAGCTGGGACATGTCTTTGGTGATAACTCTGAGCTTTTTTTAATCATTATTTGGTTCACTATGATCATTTTTTCACTTATGAGTTTATTATTATTTTTCTCTCTTACTACAATTTTATAACATCTTTTGATCATTGGCATTTGTCTTGATTCACTACTTGTTATGATGAATTCTACTTTGTGATGAATGCCTTGGTTTCATTAATGTTACTTGATTATTTTATACCATTTGGAGTTCAAATCCTTATTACTAGACAAGGACTTACATCTGATGTTTCTTGTTGACCTGGTCTTTCATGGCATTAATCATGTTTTTAGACACTTAGGAGATTGTTATGTTTTGGTGGCATGTGTTATTGACTTGGTCTTAGTGAAGTGTTGACTAGAACTATGGAATTCAATTAGTAACTTTGATACACCATGGTAATTTCATTTGTTTTGATTTTGGTTATGAGATTGGACTATAATCAATGACATATACTCAAATTTCAAAGGAAGTGAGTTGAGAGCCTTCTTTGTTCTTAATCTAGTCTTTTCATTTTTTTTTGAGATCATTTGGAAACCCTAACAAAATGCTAAAAAAAATAATTTTTAGGGCCATAATGAAGAATGTAGTGTCTTTATTGACCACTCTAAGACTACATTTTTAAAGTTTAATTGTTATAAGGAAATGGTGCCCTATTGTCAGACATGATGGCATTATGGAAGGAAGTTTATGTTGGTAGTTTGATTTAAGAACTCAACTTAAGATATAGGTTGGGAGGGAGAATTTTAAAGGAGAATAAAGTTGGGAGTATCTCCATTACCTTTGGAATGCAAGAAAGTTCTTTTTTGAGAGCCTAGTTTTATATTATGGTCAAATTTTGTATTATGGGTGCAAAGGAAAGTCCCCCAAAATGCGGACATGTATTGTTAATATATACAGTTGTTGGAAATATATAATATACTAGTGGTTTTAATGTTAAATTATGTATTTTGGCTGAATTTGTTATGGATTTCATTTTTTCTTAAACTAAAAAATATGGAGGAGACATTTTTGTTTAAGTTTTTGGATAAACAAATATAAAACATGTCATGTTATTTACGACTAATACATGAATGTAAGAGCATTATGTATTTTGGTAAGGAACTCTATTAATTTTATGGGTGAAATCATTTAAGGTTTTTGATTTGGAAATGGACTTAATCATGAGTAAAAAATATTTTTGAGTATCCATTACTCCAATGATGGTTTTAATCATTGTTTTGATGGAAAAATATAGAACTTGAGTATGTGGATTTTATCACTTGGTTGGTTGAATTATAAAATATGTATGCTTTATTTCACTTCAAAGTTAATTTTTAAAGGTTTAAATGGAGTCTTATTTTGATTGGTAATGGTATTGATGCTAGTATGTCTATTGATTTAATATATTTTGTTTATTCATTTTGAAAAAAATTGTAAATGTCCATTTTGAGACTATCTCCTAAAATCTTTAATTTTATTTTATAAATATGACTTTATTGGTTTATATCTAACTCATATCAAGTTCAATTACAAAAAACCAATATACTTGCATTTGTGTAAAATGTTATACATTATATAGTGTGTCTATATAAAGTAGTGTTCATAGGTGTAATCCCCTGATTAAACTTGTGAAGATAATCAAGAGTAATCTCGCCTCCAATATATAGAATTTTAGATAAATATGGGTTTATTTATTTTTAATAGTTCATACCCTTCTATTATTATTTTTATAATGAGTTTTGATAAATTGAATCTCATATTTTTATTGTTCTCCTCTTTTATGCCACCTACCCTATTGCCTAGATTTGCATCGAACTGATGGATAGGGTGGTCTAGTTTCACTTATAGTTTGGATGATTAGGACCATAAGTGTGGTTTTTGGTTGGTCATGTAGTGTGTAAGAGTGTTTTATGCTAGGTATTTTTTATGAATTGTCTTTTTGTGGGATCAATTGATGCAAACACTTATTCTAGGATTGTTTTGCCTTATCATTTTTAGTTCATTTATCATTAATATCTTTGAGAATAATTTAATTATTATGAAAAAAATTATTATAGTGTGAATGGTACATTATATTTATGAGGAAAATATTTTATTTCATTTTTTTATTAATTTGATTTATAATTTAGTTATTGCTTATGTATCTCTTAGAGTGATAGTCTTCAAGGGATTAGTGTGTTTATATCACTTATTGTGCAATGATTTTTAGTTAGAGATTTTTTTGAAATTATTATTTGTAAATGATATTCCCTTGTGAGGCATCTTATAGTGTTATCATGACACTCTATTCAACACTAAATTTTTTTGTATACTTTTTATTTACCTACTTACAAGATGGAACAAAAATAGCAAGTTTTTATTGTAACTTTGATTATGGAATAATTGTTCATTATCAAAATATAAATAAAGTATGTTTTTAAAAATATTTATTAAATTATTTTATTTAATGATTTCCAAAGTGTGTATGCTTGATAATACTAATGAGTGGTTAGAAAACATTTTTTAATTATTCATGGACTTAATTTTATAATCATAGGGAATGACTAATGAAATTGTAAACATATATGTTTATACCAACATTTTAAAGTATTTTTAGTACATTGTTACATCAAGGAGTTAAAGTGTTTCTTGTGTTGGAGATTTTTCAATAATGTCATGGTGATGTCATGGAGGTGTCCAGGTGAGTGGATAAAGTGCCTTAACATTATAAGTGACAATGACAAAGCGTGTTATATGTTTATCCCAATATGCTTGAAGAAGGCTTGGTTGATCTTCAAAGTTTGTCTATTTAGATATGAATAGGGATAAGTTAAAATTATTTATAATGTCTAAGGAGTCCCAAAAGAAGTTTTATATGATTTAAGTGCTTATGTTCATGATAGGAATTTATTTGGTAGTCCATAGTTTTCATCTAAACATTTTGATCTAGTGGTAGAGAAATCTGAGTGAGTAGATTGATAGTGTTATCACTCACACATGTAGATGAGTCATAGGGATTTGGTTAGATGGTTATGAGTACATAAAATGATATGTGGGTACAAATATGGCTTCTTATAAATAATTCACTAATTTCTCATAATTAGCCGAGTTTGCAAAGGGGCTTAAGCAGAGGTGAGTAAGCATGTTGATGATGTCAACATTCATAGTTCTAAAGGTTTGAATATTAAATGGTCACATGGATTTGATTAATTTTTAGCCTAACTACTATATACTAAATTTTAGGTCATTTTATGAATTGCAACAAAAGTTATGAAATTTTAATGTTGGCCTCCCATTTATTTTTTGACATAGTTGGCTCTGTGGCAGAAAATTCTAAGTGGGCATATCAATGGCAATATATTTCAATCATGTGAAGGTTTCAAGAGTATTTTGATATATGTTTGGTTTCCTCTTTAAAAGGTGATCATATGGTCTAAATTCAAGATCATGCATCTAAGTACATACAAATTTATTGAGGTTCAAAGTTGGCTTCTCAAATAGATTGTTGTGGTTCTCATAGTCAAATTTGAGAATGGTAATGACCAGGTCTAAATGGAGATATAAAAGATCTTAGGAATTCATATAGATCAATATCAATAGAGCATATATATTTAATTCAATAAAATTTATTGATGGTTAACATATTTAAATACTGAGTTATTCTAAAGAGATCAACAAAGCGTGTTTATTCCAAGATGTCAGGATGCAACAAGATAGTGCCAAGTGTTTAATGTTTAACATTGAGTGAAGATAAATATAAAGCTTATTCTAAGGATCATTGGTAATTATATATTCATACATATTGATATCAATAGTGTGTATT
The DNA here is from genome assembly GCA_037957365.1 of Torreya grandis. Lineage (NCBI taxonomy): Eukaryota > Viridiplantae > Streptophyta > Pinopsida > Cupressales > Taxaceae > Torreya > Torreya grandis. The sequence goes on along the minus strand of JARHVA010008473.1, from coordinate 321,018 downwards.
AAATTCAAGAGGTCAAAGTGATAGTTCTCTAGCATTGTTAAAGCAAGGACAATCTTGAAGAGATAGATAGAGTGTATGTGGTCAAAGATTTCTAGGATGTACAAGATGAGGTCAAAGTGATAGAGGTTTAGAAAGGTAAAGTTAAATATCCTTAAAATAACATAGATGGTGCATAATTGACTTAAGTAGTCAAGACATGATATGATGGCAAGGTGTTGAGGTTTAACTATGACCATTTGAATTTGAATATTTGAATTTTGCAAACAAAAAAAACAATAGCTCTATATAGTGATAATAATTTTTGATCCATAATGAGTTTGTTAATGTTGGAAAAATAAAAAATTTATAGGAATCCGTGGCACATCCAAATATCTTAGTTTCATGGTTTGAGTGTTCATATAATTAATGTTATTAAACACCAAAGTTGTCTATATGTTTGATTGTGTTTTGCAAGTGACGCAAGAAGGATAATTGATCTTGTTTTGATGGTATTTCAATGTTTCATGATGAATTAGATATTTAAGAGTTTTTTAGATTCTATGAGGATGATTTATATGATCTTTGGAGGTTTGACCAATTGATATTCAGTATGAACAATGCTTAAGAAGTTGATTGTGTGTTTTTTCATAATGTTCTTGAGCACCAAGTTAGTTTTTGAGTTGTTTAAGCATACATAGAGGTGAGAAAAGATGACTGTGATCATTTGAGGATGTCAAATGGGACATAATAAGTGGACCCATGTATTTTAAATTGGTATTATGTTCTTTTTTTTGTTGATGAAGTGCTAAATGGGTGAATAGGTCTCCATGACACCTATAAGATCTACAAGGGTCTAATTGAAAGGTGTAGCTACTTAAGGGTGACCCATAGATGTTATGGCTAACCTATGAAGATTTTTTTGAGCCGTGTCTTGCTGTGAGATAAGCCATAAGGGTTAAGACAAGTCTAATGGTTGATAAATAAGTTGTTTATCATGAAATCTCTCTCTATATATAGGAACTAAAAGAGATGGTTCTAGGATTGAGTGAGAGGAGTGAGTGTTGAAGCAAAGAAGAGAGGAGAAGAAGTGTGCCCAATAGATGGGTTGATGAGTAGAGAATGTTGAGGACTATGTGTATGACTTGTAGGCCTTATTTCTAATGTTTGAATAGTGATCTTGTAGATTAAGGGTAAGGGAAGAATAGTTAATGTCTGTATGAGCTTGGTGGTTAATTTGAGGGGTAGATAAGAGTGTGGACTATGTGTATAACCATCAGGTCATGTTTTTAATATAGTGCTAGAATTATTGTTGATAAGTGGAGAGTGATCCAAAAGGTGGATTTAGATGTATTGAGAAGGTGTGAAGACCATAGAGAGTGTGAGGGGTTGAAGAGAGATTATATACATTATATCTCCATCAGATTGGTAAGTAATCAGTGTTCAAGGATATGTTCTATTCATATGTATTATTATGGGTGTTTAACATCTAGGGGTTACAACCTCCTTTCAAGGTGAAACTTGTTAAAGGTATAATTATTATGGTAGCCCATCTAGATAGGTGTAGTAGCTCCTTATGGGATTGAAGTCTCACTAAAATAAGGGATGGTATTTCCTTAATTAGTTTCAATTATTCTAAATTAGTTATTTTTATTATAGGATAGTAGTCCAATTGTAGGTTCTAGTGGGTTTTCTCCCCCAACAGGTTTTCCCACATATGTCATGTGTTATGTGATTGATGTTTCATTGTCTCTCTTGTATATTAATGATGTATATGATTCATGAATGTATGTATTGATTGATTAAAAATATTTAAGGATTGAAATTGATGTTGGATTATCTGTGCTCACTAATTTACCCTCCTCTCAATGATTGTCCTTTAACAATTAGTATTAGAGTGGGTCCTTTAAAGGAAGTTTAACATCTTGAAGGATATCTTGAGTATGTACACATATGTCTAAATAATTGAAGAAAGAGAATCAATAGTGGAAGGTTGTGATCAAGGCACTTGAATAACATATGTGTAATTTGAAGAAAGCTGAGAAAGAGGATTTGAATGTTATCAATGATCTCAAGGTTTAGCTAGTAGATTCCAAGACAAGTTTGTGTTTAAAAGAAGAAAGTTTTTCAAAATGAAAATGAGATCATGTTTGATAAAGAATCTTGCCATAACAATAGAGAAGATAACAATGAGCAAAATTAAGTTGATGTAGAAGTTAATATTATGAGTGCACTTGATGAACTAAAGAAGTAGAAATAAGGAATCATAAACTGAAGAATATGATCAAAGGTCTTGAAGAAAAAGTTAGTTCTCTTGATGGAATTTTGTTAGGCATGTCCAAGAAAGAGGATAATAATATTCAAGAGTATATCAAGTATATGGAAGTGTAAAGAGGATTACAAAGTTAGACAAACACTAGTCCATAAATAATGAAAAATGCATAAATAACTAACTAAATAAGCCTATCTATTCCTATGGGAATTAAAAAGGATAGTAAGAAACAAAATAAAATAAAGAAACATCCTATTACCTTACCAAATGGATTCACCATACCTATGTGGCTCAAAATCATGTTCTCCCTTGATCAAGCATCCTTGTCTCTATCAACAAAGGTGGCAAACACCTCCAATGTCTCAATAACACTCCAAAAAACCTAGGCTCATGATTCCAAATCACTAAACCTGCCTATCAATTAAGCTTACAAAGAAAATCAATGATTAAATGCAAAGGATTGTGGAAACAATTGAACATTATAACTTTGAAATATTCAATCTTAAAATTCATGTCCATGGCCTCTCTATTTATAGATTTTTGAGAATGGTCAGGATCAACCATGACTATACATCTCAAGATTGAGGTATGTGGCCATGGATAATCTTAATATTTATAATTAAACTCATAAATATCCTCAAGATAAATAAGCATTAAAGAGGCATGGGAGGTATTAACTAGGCATGGATGACCCATAATATTGATATTTTATGCGCTTATGAATCAATGGATTTCATCCCATAGATGATGTCACTAGGTGATGTAGATATTCAAAATCAATTTCCAGTAATGAGATATTCAAAAATATCTATGGAATTCTTACTAAAGCTCTTAAATTGGATTAATTATCTTAAGTAAGTTTAATCAAGTTTAGTGCAATTCTTTGGAAATTGGTGCATAATAAATCAAAATGGTCAGAAAGTCATATTACTAGATCATAATTTGATTAGAGTGGAACTGGAAGGTGATGTTAGATGCATCAGAGCTATATTACCATTTAAGATGTTTCCAATACCAAATAACAAAGGTACATGATGTGTGCCAATGAATTAGAAAAAAAGAGTGATCTAGAGCACTAAATGGAAAAATTCTCATTTTCACTCAAAATGATCTGATCAAAGTTAGCTAGCCCATAAAATAGATTTCCCTATTTATGGATACTTTCACCTAAACTGGCACTTGTAAGTGACAAGTTCAAAACATTTAGGGTGTTTTATGGATTTTGACCTAAAATGTCCATTTGAGTGCCATTCAAGTAAGATTGACAATTTCAACACAAATGGTGTTAGGAATTGGATGTTTACATTTTTACCTTGTTTGAGAAGGTGTAACAATACATTTAGGTGAAGAAGCATCTTTTCAAATAAAAGAGTTGTCAATAAGAAATTGGAAGAAACCCATGATGCCCCCTCGAGAGGACATACAAGGATGGAAGAAAAGGATGGACTATCAAAAAGAGAGAGAAAGTAAGAGATTAACCCATGGAATACATCACATCTAGATAAGATAATGCTTTTACACATGATTACAATCAATGATAAAAATATAATTAGAGTTATAATAGGCCATAGAAATGTGGGGAATGGGAAAGATACAATCCATAAATATAAGGGACACACTTTAAATGTACCCAATTTGAGAGTACAAGTTGTATGCTTATGACATTAATCAATCCTGAGATAAGTTGCACACTAAAATATTATCATCATGGGTATTAGTGTGGAGAGCTTAGAATTAGAGGAAAAGAGATATATTTTTTCTTCCAGAAGAGAATCACCACTAGAATAGGGTCTCCAAAGATAAGATAATAAGAATTAATCAAATAGAGTAAACATTATCATGATAAAATATTTTTTCCCTAGTAGGGTGAATCTTGATCATTGATAAAGAATAAATAATGATTTGACCCTATATAACTGATTTGATTCAGATGTGGTTTATATGTTATGTCCTAGCATGGGCAATTAGAAAGCAAAAATAGGTCAAGGATATAAATGAAAAGATATGTTAAAGTGAGTGGGTGAAAATGTACTATGATGGTGTAATGGCTTAGAAATCCATATAAAACCAAGCATATGAGAATGCATATAGTGATGAGAGAAATGAAAATAAGAATGGAGATAGACAAGCTGACTTCAATAGAAATTAAGCACTACCCACATAGTTCCATGGACTCATGTTCTAACATAAAATTTAGGCCAATGTAGTTCACACAAGTTTGGGAGAGAATGGAATGAGGAATGATGAAAAATGACCAAGAATTGATTAGACTCACAATGTATGTAAAGAGATGCACATCTAAGAATAGACAAAGAATCTTGAAAAACATGTTCCCTAGAAGCCTATTTCTATATCATGAGCCTAAGTTTTACAAAGTGTTCTTGAGAATTTTTCATCAGAGCTGATGTTGACATTAAGACTTTTAGACCTGACCACAAAGTTCTTATTATAGCAAACAAAATTAGGCATCATAAGTATGAATAACTTAGAATGACATAAAATTACAATTTCATTGAACTATTTCAAATGTGAATATCTATAACTAAGGGTAATGGTAAAACAATGACCAAAACTAGAGTTACAGTGGTTTACATTTAAACAAAAAAGAAAAAACAAAGAAAAAGATAAACATAAATGAACCCAACTTGAAATCAAGATATGATCTTAAATAGGAACAAAATTTTTAAAAATAAAAGTCAAGAATGTTTTAATGACATGAGACCAAGATATGAATAATCACGATCCATGTGGACCATCAAGGCATTCTTGAACACAAAAAAGAAAAGAAAAATCAAATAAATAAAATGGTCCAAGAATAATGTAATAATATAGGATTAAGATATAGATAATCAAGATCCTTGTTATTCATCAAGATGTTTTGAAACATAAAAGAGATAATAAAAAACAAACAAGGAAACACATGACCAATATTAGACAAGAATTAATAAAAAGATATGAGAAGAAATAAAAAGAGAGGTGTGAAATCAAAATCAAAACACCAAGAAAACACAACAAGACACCAAGAGAACTCAAATAAACACACAAACAAAATCCAAGTTAGTGTGGTTTAAATAAAAACATTCATGTATGTGCGGCAGAGGGGTTACCATTCACCACATCATAACAAAGAATAATGACATGATAATTGTTCCCTAATTAATTAGGAATAATGGTAGAAGAAATGGGGGAAGAGAATAAAAGGAAGGGGTTGGCTGAGCTAACTCCAAATGTATAAGACAAGTGGATGTTACCTACATAGTTTCATGGATGCATGCTCCAACATGAACTTTAGGCCAGATGTAGTTCTCTCAGGAAATTGGATAGCAAAAAAATGATGATCAGACTAGCTTGATTAATGTTATAAAATAAATGGAAGATATTAAAAACAAATGAGAATGGTCTAGCAAACAAGAAGCTGATGAGATGAGAAGTAATGATCTTGCAAAATGGCAAGTGTGTGGGACAAGATGAAATTAACTGGTGTTTTTATGCATGCAAAATAATAAGAGTATAGCATGGTGAAATGGGAATGCATAAATGTATAAAAGTGTGAGATAATGATTTTATTTTTTTATGGATCATGTTCTGATGTTTTTTTTAATTTTCAAAGTATTTCTAATATTTTTGGTGTTTATGGGATAAAATATGGACAAGGTAGGACCATCTAGTCAAGGAGATGCACGTCCTAAGAATAGAGGTTCTAAAAAGATAGCTAAGCTGGCTACAATGGCCCATGCTCACAAATAGGTGAGAGTGAGCAAAAAAGGTGACCGATCTAACCTCAATAAAAATTGAGTGCTACATAGATAGTCTTGAAAGACCTCAAATCAATGTTGTTTAAATGGCATGGTTCATGGATCTCAATGGTATAATAATGCCTAAGAAAAGGGTCTATAGGGTTGTCCCTAAGAGACGATGCATGGTAATGGTAAATATGTGAATGGTAGATGAAAAATGGTTTTATTGCTCTTGTTGATAGGGAGATACATGTCCTAGTAAATATGTGAGACAAAAAAAATGACCATCTATATAAGTTGTTATCCAACACCCTTTCAGAATAACTACTCTGTTAAGAATTTGTTACTTATCTGGATCTCAATAATGTGTTTGTTATCTTCATAAATCATTGATTTTGATTCCTTTAAACATTGAGACAAGATATCATTATAGCCTCAATAAAAATAAGTTGCTACCAGTGATGGTAAATAATGGTAGGATAAATGAGATAAGTGGGTAATAAATAGGTGGGTGATAATGGAATATATAATAAGTGGGAAATAGATGGAGATCAAGAATTTCAATCACACGTAATGTTGTTGATGCTCGATTCGATGAAATTTTGGTTATGGTAGGGCCAAAGACCTCTCAAGATTATCTTGATAGGACCATCAAATTGTTTTATTACTTGGTCTTGAGAGTAACTACCATCTGATTAAGTTGTAGATTGGAAGATATTTTGATTTGATATTTGATATTATCTTTAGTAAATAATGAATAACTTTTGTGCTCAGCTATTGGTGCCTCGATGAGGTTTTCACCAATGAATTTGTTCTAATCATCCCATAGCACCTCTAAGAAGGTTTCAGAGAGAGATGTTAACATTTTACCTATATTGGCTTCTAGAACCTTAAAAAATGTGTCACTAAAAGATGTTGAGTTTGATCTTTGCTTATCCTCTAGTGCCTCCAAAAATGTTTCACTAGGAGATTGTTCTTCTTTTGAATGAATGTGGTCTTGGTCCCCCTTATATTTTTCAAATGATATGTCACCATGGCTATAGTTTAACAAAGTGTGATTCTATTGGTCTTGATCGACACTTATGGTAGGTAGAATGTCAATATAATGGCTATGTTGGGTGGTAATAATCGGATGGTGAATGGTAGCACAATTTTCATAGAAGATACTAGGAGAAATTATGTCGATGTTAAAGTAATCATCCTCAAAAACCTTACAAGGATAAAAAATATATTCAAATTCATCTACAAGGAAATTTTAACCAATGTTGTAACAACCAATACTATAATCTATTTTTGACTCTGATTCTGAAACAAGAGACTCTAAATCTAATGTCACAATTGATATTGATTTTGTTTATGATGTTAAATCTAATGTTGGTTCAAAAATGGAACCTGAATCAAATATTTATTCTTCATCTGATATGGTTTTTTTGAGAATGTTCTATTGAATGCTAAATTTTTGACAAGTAATGGCCTATGATGGCATAATGGGCTCAATAAAAACTGATTCATCTTGGAAGGGTTCAACGTAGATTGACGCATTTAAATGAATCCCCTCAAAAGAGGGAATTGCTCAAGGTATGTCTCGATAAAATAATGTCAAAGTGAGACTCTCCAATGAGTGGGAAAAGATCAAGAGACAACTCTACTATGACTAGCTTGTCAAGGAGATGAGGCTCTTTAAAAATAGGTAACATATGAATAGGTAACTTATCATAGTTTATCTTATAAAAAATGGGTGTTTCAATAATAACATGTTGGTTTTGGTTCATAATTGGTTTCAAAGGATCAACTTTGAACACATTTTGATCCACATAAGATGGCTTTTAAAGAGTTAATGGTTATTATTTAGGCTTGAAGATCAACATAGAATATATCAAGTGGGGAGAATTTGGTTTAGTGGGAATAATGGTTTGTGGATCAATAATGGACTCTCCAAATATTAGAATATTGAATAAGGGATAAAAATAATTGGTTCATCAAATGGAAGTTCTTCAATAATAGGTTAATCAAAAATTAGTGATGGGCCAAGAATGATAACAACTAGATGCTTCTTAGTTTGGTTGCTTTTGTAAACCAAAGGAGGAGGTCCTAGAATGGTAACAACTAGACACTTCTTAGTTTGGTTGCTTATGCAAACCAAAGGAGGAGATCCTAAAATGATGATGATTGGATGCTTCTTAGTTTGGTTGCTCTTGCAAACCAAAGTACGAGTTCCTAAAATGGTGATCTTTGTATGTTGTGGAATTTGATTACTTACACCAGACAAAGAATCCAAATCTTCTTGATAAACCCAATCATTCTGACCATGATTTGGATCATAAGTTGAATCTTGATTGTGTTCCCATGACTTATTTTTATGAGGTGGATAGAAATCAATCTAACAAACCATATTGTCACCATAGGTGTCTTGACTAAAGTCATAAAAGTCATTTTGTGTGGCCGTTCTATCATAAGTTGTATTATCCATGACTACACCATAAGTGTAGTTAGACATATTTGTGTTTAATGAAGAAATCTCCAAAAATAGAAAGAGCTTAAAGTTCTAAAAACTCTTAAAAGCAATGTTTAAAAGACAAAAGGTTCAACCTTGGTTGAAAGGGTGAAGTTTCATCTCAAAAGTATTTTGTGTCAAGATTTGACATAAAATAGCCTAATGTCAAATGTCTAACATCAAATGTTTTTGAATAAAGGTTGTGTTTTCCCAAATAAAGTCACAAAAAATGATGAGTATAGGCACTCAAACAAACAAATAATCAATAGTGTTCAAAATTGGGTAACCATTTAAACAAAGCTATGCAAACCAAAAGAAAATTATCTATGTACCAACCCCACAAATTGAGGCCTAAACAAAAATCAATTAATGTTTGGATCCAAACTTGACAAGGTTAATTGAAAATGAAATGTTGAAGACTAGGATTGGACCAAATAAGATAGACAAAATTAGACAACATAACAATGCATAAACAAGGTCCAAATGGTATACATGACATGGTTTGAAACAAATGGTTTTTGATACAATGATAAACAAGTTTTTAAAATAAATTGAGTAGCCTAATAGTGTAAGCATGCTGAAATGATGTAGTCAATTGTTATGTTTCAAATACTCAAAGGCAAAAAAGATTTGATATGATTTGGGTAGCATAACGCTACCCTTATTAACTCAAATACATGATTTTGAAATGGCTTATGAAGAAACAAAAAAGTTTTAGCCTCAAAGCATACCAAGAAAAAAATTACCAAAATACACTAAGTATAATCTTCCAAATCCTAGAAAGGGTATGGTAATGTAGGGTTGACTAAACAAGCAAGCTTTCAAAAAAAATTAGGTGAATCAATTGTACAATGAATTTCACTTCAAATGATACAAAATACAAGCACAAAAATTTATTGACTATGACATTGGCTAGTTGTAAAAAGGTTTAGTCCTTTTTACAACCACTACATCTTATTTTTCTCTTAGTGTAGTATGATGTCTAAATGCAGATACGTCCCATGTGAAACTCCAATAAGGATCCAAATGAAGTCAATTATGAGAGGTGAAACCTAAGGTCAAATCTTCCCTCAAGAACTCATGGGAGGTAATGGTGTCCCCCTCGTAAGCCAAGTTTGCATAAAATAAAGAAAGCATAAAATACAAAGAATTTAGGGTCATTTTCAAGATCACCCAAACTTTAATGAGTTTTTGGGGAGAATTTTATATGACATTATTTTTAAGCCTTGGACTAGGATTTTTGTAATAGGAATGGCACTTTTGATTCCATGAATTACCTAAAGGGGACAAATGGAAGAGCATACATGCAACATCACTCTTTTTACCAAAAAAAAAAATTAATCTAAACAACTAAGTGAATACAATTTTTTTGAAAAGGTGAGTTCAATTTTAAGCCCAAATGGAAAATGAGGTGGTTTTCATTTGACCCCTTGGTCTTAGTTTCAAACTTAAAAACATTCACTATAAACATCTAAATTTTTTGTTAAACACCAAAACAAGGTTCCTAATTGATTTTTAAGCATGTATAAGGTGATCTAAACATGGTTTTAGTAAATCCCAAGCTTGGTCCTGCAATAAAAACATTTTCATGTCTTTTATCCTTGAACCTCTTTTAGGTTTGAAATAATTAACATTAAAAACAAAGCTCTTGGGTCTATGTTTTAAGAAAAAACATAGTGACCTACATTGGTTATATAACTGATGATGGTTAAATTTGATAACTAATGATGGTTATCTAACCAACATCAATTATAACAAAGTGACTGATGATATATATCCAATTGATGTTGGTTTTACTAACTGATGTCAGTTGTTGTGTAAACCTGTGGCAAACAAAAATGGTAAAACAAAGTTATAAAATCAATTTGCAAGAGTTTTAATGATCTAAATGAATATTTTAAAGTTACAAAATGATCTTCTTCATGTGTGGGATGTGTCTAGTCCCACTAAGCATGCCAAGATGTAGAGAGGATTATAAAATAGGTTACTCAAATACTAGTCCATAAATAATAAAAAATGCATAAATAACTAACTAACTAAGCCTATCTATTCGAATATGAATTATAAAGGATAGAAATAAATAAAATGAAATAAAGTAATGTCTTATTACCTTCCCAAATGGATTCACCATACCTATGTGGCTCAAAATCATGTTTTCCCTCGATCAAGCATCCTTGTCTTTGTCAACAGAGGTGGAAAACTCCTCCAATGTCTCAATAACACTCCATAAAACGTAGGCTCATGATTCCAAATCAATAAACTAGCCTATCAATTAAGCTTGCAAACAAAATCAATGATTAAATGAAAAGGATTGTGGAAAAATTCAACATTATAACTTTTTAATATTCAATCCTAAAATTCATTTCCATGGCCTCTCTATTTATAGATTTTTGAGATTGGTCAGGATCAACCATGACCATCCATCTCAAGATTGGGATGTGTGACCATGGATAATCCTAATATTTGGAATTAAACTCATAAACATTCTCAAGATAAATAATCATTACAAAGGCATGAGAGGCATTAGGATTATGGGTGACCCATAATCCTAATATTTTATGCACTTATGACTTGATATATACCATCCCATAGATGATGTCACTAGGTGATGAAGATATTCAAAATCAATTTCCAATAATGAGATATTCAAAAATATCTATGGAATTCTTAATTAATCTCTTAAATTAGATTAATTATCTTAAGTATGTTTAATCAAGTTTAGTGCAATTCTTTAGAAATTGGTACATAATCAAAATGGTTAGAAAGTCATATTATTGGATCATGATTTTACTAGAGAAGGAATGGAAGGTGATGTTAGATTCATTGTAGTTGTATTCCCATTTAGGATGTTTACAACAACAAATAATAAAGGTACATGACGTCTACCAATTAATTAGAAGAAAAGAGTGATCGAGAGCACTAAATGGCAAAATTGTCATTTTGAATCAAAATGATATGATCAAAGTTAGTTAGACAATAAAATTCATTTCCCTATTTAGGGATACTTTGACCTAAACTAGCACTTGTAAGTGACAAGTTATAACCATTTAGGGTGTTTTGTGGATTTTGACCTAAAATGTTCATTTGAGTGCAATTCAAGTAAGACTAACAATATCAACACAAATGGTGTTAGGAATTGGATGTATATAGGAACAACAACAATATACATTAAAATATTACGTGGATAAAGAAGACGAGGATAAGGAGACCATCATAGATCTTAGATTTCAATTAGAGGCTACAAGTTCAAGTTTTAGAGCTAAAGAAGATGAATGTGTTCTTTTATAGACCAATCTTGTTTCTCTGAAGAATGAGCATGAGTAGGTTGTGAACAAGTTGGATAAGATGGAAAGGGACTATGAGAATTCTATGAAAGTGAAGGAGGATTAAATCTTAAATAGCAATGTTAGAAGGGTATGATGGTTCCTTTCAAGTTCATTGTTATGCTTATCATTTGTATGGTCATAAGGCCAAAGACTATAGATGAATGTCATTCAAGGATGGACATTCAAGGAGAAATTGGTCAAGAAGAGATTTTAGATCTTATCAATCAAAAGGAATATTTCAATAGTGTTTGTTTCATTCATAATAAGAAAGGTCATATTTCTAGACTTTGTCCTAGCAAATTTTATAAACCCTCAAGTCATCTAAAGAAGCGAAAGACTCCTATAAAGCATATCAAAAGTCAAAACATGATGTGGAGACCTAAGGTAGTGAAGGATAGTCATGCTAAGCTCAAGGATAAAACTTATAATATTTTATTAAAGGAACAAGTTTTAGAGATCTCTCAAGAGTGCCAAGTAAGCTTGATATCAATCCAAATGGAAAAAGAAGGTGGATGATCCAAGAATAAAGTCATTTATACCGTTCAAGGCCAAGGAGAATCTAGAAGAATGATCTCAATCTGATGGTTTATTTGTTTTAGTTGACGAATTTATAGGTAAGAAGGTTTTTTATGATTGCCAAGATTCTTGTTGACTAATTTCAAAGAGGAGAAGGTGTTAGTTGAAGATATATGCCAAGAACCTATGTTTTCTCCATGTATTGTCAACCCAATAATATAATATAAGGAGAATTTTGTAGTGAATGAGCATGTTTCTTATGTTAAACCTAAGAAAATGAAGGAGAACTATATCTATCAGATGACCAATGAGGAGAAGGAATATGAGGACTTGTGGGAAAATCCTTGTTTCACATTATTCTAGGAAATTATGAAGTAGAGTGTCTCTACCTATGCTTCTTAGGAGACATATTTCTTATGGAGGCAAAAGTATGTATGATTAAGGTGTGTTCAATGTTTTTGCTTCTAAATATCGGTTATGTAAAATTTCATGTATGGAAGTGTGGTTGTTCTAGATCATAATGCCAATTAGTACAAAGGTATTGGTATTTTTTATTGGTCTTATAAAACAATGATATTATGGTATATAATTTATGATCCTATGTTTCCAAGGCTTGTTTTGATAATTATAAGGTCATTGGTTAAGGGGGAGAAATAAGTTCATGAGCCTGTTATAGAGGTTTGTGAAGGAACTATAGTACAAGGTCATTATGTGTGTTTTTAGGTGGCATAATGAGATTAATGAAATTTCAAGAAGAGTTAGGTTCTTATAAATATTTATGCACTTCTTTGTGATATTTTTTGGGTGGTTATGTGTCTTGATGATCTTGTTTGTGCCTTTTGGAGGTTTTGGTGTGCTCTTAGGTTTATCTATCTTGTTGTAGGTCAAAACCCATGGTATAGGAAGTAAAGGTTCCCAAAGGTGTGGAAGCTTAAATATTGGTATATAAGTGTTTTATGGTTGTATCTAGGTGTGAAATAAATTTTAGAGGTGGGAATTGACTAGAAGGAGGTTTACTAACTTTGTTTGTTTTAAGATTCTAGGGTTTTGGGCTATGCTAGAAAAGTGGTTTGCCTTATGAGTTGAATTTTGATGTTTATTAATAGGTTTAATGGGCCAAATGGATTGTCAAATAAAGCTTCATATATATTTTAAGGATTGTGGTTTCCAAGATATTTATATTTTTGTCAAGATGGAGGCCTAATTGGCTAGTAGGTTTGTAAAGGAAGTATGTTGCAAAGGATGAGCTAGGTAGTGCAAATTGGTGTTATATAGGGGGCATATGAGATTGATATATATATGAAGTTTTATATGTTTAAATTGCATCTATAAAATTTTTTGGGCTCCACAAGTTCTTGGTAGGGCTATAAGGGTTATAGACAGACATAGTGTGAAGATTTGATGTTTTTGCTTAGTTTATAAAAAATATTAAGGAATGAGTGTTTCAAGGTAAGTTATCATGTTTTTTTATATCGTGTTTTCTATTTTTTGAGTGACATTAAGTTGTATTGATGGTCCTTGAGGTGGTTTGAGAGAAAAGGCTAATAAACATATATGATGGTTCTTCATGTTATATGGAGATTTGAAGATGTTCAAATGATCCAATGGATTATAAATATTAGGTGAAGTCCCTCTAAAATTTTTCTTGGTGAGTTTCATAATATTTTAGTGTTTTGTGAGTTCTTTTTTCATTGGTTATAGTGCTTTATTGAAGAAGAGTATTAGTATATTGTGAGAGGAAGTTGTCAAGGTAAGAAGAGGTAGGCTCAAGGTAAGGGGTTTTTTGTACTATATTTATAAGATTGGATTATATTGATGGTATTATTTTCAAGTATTTAGGATAAGTTGATTCCCACTTCATCATTATGTCAAAGGGGGAGAAAGTCCCTATTGTGTGAGTGCTTGAAAAGGTGAACTATTTGATGGGTGTTAACATCAATGACAAAGGGGGAGACTATTGGAGAGTTGTCAGTCATGTCATGGTGATGTCATGGAGGTGTCCAAGTCAGTGTATGAAGTTCCTTAATAGTATAATTTATACTAAAAAAGTGTGTTATATACTTATCCTAGTATGCTTGAAGCAGGCTTGGTTGATCTTCAGAGTTTGTCTATTTAGAGATGATTAGGGATAAGTTTGAAGTATTGAGAATGTACAAAGAGTCCCATAAGAATTTTTAAATTATTTGAGTGTTTTTTTGCATGATTTTAATTCATATAGTAGTCCATAATTTTAATCAAGACATTTTCATCTAGTGGTAGAGAAATCAGAGTGAGCAGATTGATGGTGTTGTCATTCACATGTGTGGATAAGTCAGGGGGAGTTGGTCATATGGTTGTGATCATATTATTCCCAAGTTGATATGGTCAAATTATAAAGTCATTAGATGAATTAAACCAAAATATATGTGGGTTCAAAGTTGGTTTCTCAAATGCAATTCACTAAGTTCTCATACTTAACCAAATTTGCAAAGGGGCACAAGCAGAACTGAGTAAGCATGTTGATGATGTCATTATTCACACACATTGAGGTTTTAATATGAAATGGTCACATGGGTTTTTTAAATTTTATGATTATTTATTATTTAATAAATTTTAGGTCATGCGATGAAGCACAACAAAATTTATGCATGTTTAAAGTTGGCATCCTAAGGAGCTTTTGACATAGTTGACTCTATGGTAGAAAATTCTTAGTACACATATTAATGGAAATATATTTCACTCATGTGAAATTTTTAAGATCAGTTTGATATATGGTTGGATTACTCTTTGAAATTTAATCATGTTTTCCAAATTTAAGATCATGCATCTAAGTTTAGCAAAAGTTATTAAGGTTCAAACTTGGCTTTCCAAATAGATTGTAGTGGTTTCCATTCTTAGTCAAATTTATGAATGGTAAAGACCAAGTCCAAATACAGATCTAATATATGATATGAATTAATATATAAAAAGATCAATGGAGTGTATAAATATAAATAATTCAATGTTATCTATGGTTAATGAAGTTAATGACTGAGCTCTTTAAAGAGATCAATAGAGCGTATTTATTTCAAGACGTCAAGATACAATGAGATGGTGCCAAGTGTGAGATGTATAACATTGAGTAGAGACAAAGATAGAAATTATTATAAGGATCAATAGTTATTTAATTTTCATACTAATTTAGATTAATGGTGTGTATTAAATTCAATATGTCAAAATGGCAATGGTCCTCCATTGTTAAAGCAAATACAATCTCAAAGAAATCAATGGAGCGTATGTGGTCAAAGATTGTCTAGATGCATGAGATGAGGTCAAATTGATAGAGGTTTAATGAGGTAAAGGTTTGACTCTTTAAAATAGGATCAATGTTACATAATTTATCTAATAAATAAGGATATGAAATGATGGTAAGGTGTTCAAGGTTTAATTGTGATCGTTTGAATTATAATAGTTGAATTTTATAAAGGGAAAAAAATAGATATCTATATTTTACTAATAAATTTTGATCCAAACTAGATTTTCTATAGGTTTAAAAATAAAAATTATAAATAATTCCATGGTTCATCTAAATAACCTAGATTGAAGATCTGAGAGTTCATACAATCAAAGTTATTAATATCCTAAGTTGACTATGTGTTTGACTATGTTCTGCAAGTGATCCAAAAAATATAATTGAGTCTTTATGATGGTATTTAGATATATCATGATGACTTATCTATTTGGAATTGTTTTATAATCTATGAGGATTATCTATATGGTCTTTGTAGGATTGACCAATTGATATTTGGTATGAATAATTCTTAAGAAGTTGATTGTGTGTTTGTTCACAATTTTCTTATGTACAAGGTCAGTGTTTGAGTTGTTTGAGCATATGCAGAGGTGAGAAAAGATGAATATGATCATTTGAGGATGTATAATGGTACATAAGGAGTTTACCTATGTATTTTAAAGTGGTCTTATGTTCTTTTTTTGCTTGACAAAATGCTAAATGGGTGAATAGGTCTCCATGAGACCTATAAGAGCTATAAGGGCATAATTGAAAGGTATAACTACTTTATGGTGACACATAGATGATATGGCCAACATATAAAGATTATTTGGAGCCATGTATTGATGTGAGAGAATACTGAAGGGTTAATTCAAATATAATGGTTAACCAAAAATCTATTTATCATGAAGGATCTATATATAGAGAAACCAAAAGAGATGGTTTCTAGGCTTGTGTGAGAGGAGTGAGCATTAAAGTGATGAAGAGAGGATAAGTAGTGTGACTAGTGGATGGGTTGATGAATAAAATAGATTAAGGAATGTGTGTATGACCTATAGGTCATATTTTTTATTTATAAATAGTGTTTATATAAGTTGAGGGTGAGAAAAGATTAGTTGATGTATGTGTGAGCTTGATGATTGATCTGAGAGGAAGCTTAGAGTGCAGATTGTGTGTACAACCATTTCATCATGTTTTTAATATGGTGATTTATTTATTACTAAGAAGTGTAGAGTGATCCAAAAGGTGTCTTTGGATTCATTGAGAAGGTGTGAATACCAGAGAGAGTGTGCAGGGTTGAAGAGAGTTGATATACATTATATATCCATTAGATTGGTAGGAAATAAATGTTCAAGGAGATGTTATATTCATAGGTGTTTTTGTGGGTGCTCAATATCTAGGGGGTTGTAGCCTCCTTGCAAGGTAAAACTTGATAAAGGTCTAGTTATTGTGGTAGCTTAGCCAGATAGGTATAGTATCTCTTTGTGCGATTAAAGTCTCACTAAAATAAGGGATGGTAGTTCCTTGATCAGCTATAGCTAGTCTAAATTGGTTCATTTTATCATAGGATAGTAGTCCAGTGGTTTTTATTCCCTAAGAGGATTTCTCACATATGTCATATGCTATGTGTTTGATCTTGCATTATCTCTCCTTTTCATGTTTATGAATGATGTATATGATTCATGAGTTTATGTATTGATTGATTATGTGTTTGTAATGATTGAAATTGAATTTGGATTACCTGGGCTCACTTCTTCACCCCTCTCTCAGTGATTGTACCTCTAACATCTTGGACTGAGTGTAAACATTTATATTATTTTTTAAATTTTCTTTGAAAATAATAATAAATCACACATGAATATTAAAGTCTAAAAGGTTTTTTGTATGTAGATGGTTCAAATTACTTAAATGATTATGAGGATTTGAAGCTTTTAAGGTTATTAATTTGAAACAATTATTAATATGAACCTTACTCTCAATGTTAATACAACACATTATGAAACTTATATGTAAATGCGAAAAGGTTCAAGTGTATTAAAAGATTTATTTATCTAATCTAGATGTTATATTTCTCCCCTTAGTTGATATACATTAAATGATATGCCAAGATTGAACTCTATTTAATGATAATCTCTTTTGAGATAATTTTTGAAAACATTGGTGCTATTTTTTTAACGTATAAATAATTTGAGCATTTGGTTTGTTATTCAAGGATAATGTTTATAGATCATGAATGATTATAGAATTGAATAAGGTAATAAGTTGTCAATAACATATCTTAGATATAAAAATAAGGTGTATAAATAAATGTGGAGAATTATAAAGATCAGTTATATAGTATGACATAATTTATTGTGTAATTAAAATATAAATAAATATTACTTAAAGTGTAATGATATTTATTATACCAAATGAAACAAGTACGGTATAAGTGTTTAATAAGTATTAGTGGTCCAATTGATAACCAACAAAATAAAAATATGAATTTAGTAAATTTCATAAAATGTTAATTTACATAAACTAAGAATGGTTGTTGAAATATTTCAATAAAATGAATTTCCTTTCATAATAAAATGATATATTTCATGTTTTAGGTACATTTAATCAAGTTACAAGTAAGGATGGTCATATGTAAATAACCTCTATACAAAGGCTTATGGAATTTTAAGTTGTAATGGTATGAACTCATTGTTTCTAATGTAAGTGATGAGATGGATACAAATCTAGTATTGTTCATCCAATTAGGAATAAGTAAGATCTAGTAAACTTTAAAATGTGCAAGTAAACACATGATAATTCATAAAAGATGCCTTCCTATGTAACTATATTATGGTGCAATGATCCTAATTTCATGTTTTACCATGTAATCTAAATGGAAATCCCTACGGTGACAACTTTAATGATATACTTTTCGGATAAAGTGTTAAAGGGTTTCAAAAGTCTTACATTGTTTTGCTTTTGGAAGTTTTCCTTAAAATATTTCTTGCTGATTTTGGATTATTTGATAACTCTTAAGAATGAAAAGCTTAGTATCATGATTCTTTTATTGAAATTGGTTATTTTTACACTCTTTTGTTTATGATTCTATTATTTGATGATCACATCCTTAGACATCAGGAAATTAGATTGTTTCTGACGTGCAAACTACTTTATGTGATATATATGCATTAGGTAAGGCTATAATGATCCAAAAAATGGGTTTATCATTTAGATAAATCAAATAGCTTTTAAAATCAGATACTAAAAATATCAATTCCTAAAGTGAAATAGAATTGGATACAAAATTATGAATTTAATAATTAAATAAAAATAGGAAATGAATTTTCAAAATATAATAAGTCATTTTCAAAAATTTAATTAAAATGAATTGACATTTAAATTTGAATGTGAATTGTTTGAACAATTTTGAATATGAGTGTTTTAAAAACTCATACAACTCTATTGTTTAGCTAAACCATTCCATTCATATTTTTATCCCTTCAAGTAGTCTCTTATCCAATTTCCCATAAATAATTTCTAGATATCAATGAATAATTTAAAACTAATATCTATTGATGGAATAATGAAAAATAGAGAAAAATAGAGACAATAGATTGTTTATGGGGTTCACCAATTGGCTACGTCTCTAAATTAATTTGATCCATTCCATTATAAATAAGATGTAAATATATAATTTAAAACTTACATCCCTATATATTTTAATAGAAATTATAGCTCTGTGTGATATGAACAACTCATCTGTAACACGTAAATGTTCTTCTCTTCAACTAAACAAATATTTGTAAATTCTTCTAGCTCTCCTAAATGGGTTAATTAATTATCTCAACAAGAGGAAAATAATACTCTCAAAGGATTTATAAAATATCCTTGGCTTTAAAAATCTCTATAATTTATACAAGTTGAAAAGGCCTTGGGAATGGACAAATCAAAATATAATTAATTAACTGAATTAAATAACATTTGTTCTTCAAGTAAAATGGACCTTCATTTGTATGGACCATCCATGCTTAAAAATATTGATAACATTACTTATCTATAAAAAAATAAGCAACCTATATCCTTCTCTACTAGTTTCCCATTCTCTATAAGCTACTCTATTATAATAAAAATCTCAATAAATAAAAATTATCATATAGCCAATGTTGGCTAATAATTCTCTATATATGCTTGAAGTAATGATAAACTCCAAAAAGAATTTGCATGCATTTAATAAAAGAATAAAATACCATATTAATAGGTAGGTTTTAATGCCATTATTTATTTAATAAAGCCCTTATCTAAAACAAAAATCAACACATATCATCCATTTAACTCGTCCATGTCCATCAAAATGCAAGTGGAAGACCCACATAGAGAAAAAGGTGGGTAATTATGCATGTTAAGATTTGAGCACCAAAGTAAAGATATGAGGATAATTTAATTTGGAACTTTAGCTTTAAAAACATAACCCATGTAATTAGCCTCTATCCAAAGTGAAATGGATGTTCCACGTGGGGAAAGATAAAGTGTATGGTATGAAGTTTATTAAAATGGGACACAAAATTAAAATATCCAATGGTGATTTAAAAGCTATGATAAATATAATATTAAGTTGGGATTTTAAATGGAGGATATTAAATTAAATTTGTATTTAATTTGAAAACATATCTCATGGTTATTAATAACCATAATAAAATAGAATAACAGTAATAGTTTGAAAATGAAGGAAATACAATGGAAATAATTGCATATGTGGAAGGAATAGATAAAAAAATATATTGGAATATCTCGATGGCATTAATATAATTATATGACAAAATTGGTAACATTAGATGTTGAATGGTTATGGGGTAATGTGGGTAAATGGCTAGTTTGGTCCCACATCTATAATGCAACACCCATTAGCAACATAATAAAATAATTTTAATATAAAAAGTAATTGTATTAATTGTTTATATTTTTTAATGTGTATATTTTTTATTATTATGACACTTGTCCTTTCCACAATTTTCCAAACCATAAAAAAATCCACTAGATCAAACCTCCCCAAAAATAGGCTTTTGATCTCCAAAGGTCCGAATAATCCAACTGACCCAAATAACCTCTATGAGTTCTCTTCTTTCCATTTACAATCTTCCTACACTACTTCCAAATATATAGGAGCCAAAAATATCCTATGAATGAGTTATGAAGTCAATTTATCAAAATGATGTAATAAAATTTCATTTGAAAAAAATATTAGTGAAATAAGATGTTATAAAAACTTCACTACAATAAGTTAATTTTCCAACTGGAACTGTAAGCTAATTATGGAGAGTAAAATAAACTCTTTACCCATTTTGCCAAAATGACCTATTACCCAAAATAGTCACAACATCTAGTGGATTCTCTTAACCCTTGTACTGCATGAAGGCTAAGGTATTCTCCTTTTTATTTTTAATATATCATACAAGGGAAATCAAATATGCATATTAAATAGTTTCATAAATCACCTATGTATAAAAATACCTCATAAGACTTGTCAATAAATTAAACATTTGTATACTTGCATTTATAAATATTACCCAAGATATAATGGGACTTATATGTATAATTATAAACTTGTGAAATAAATTTATGCATCCTAAGTCTTTAACTACGTAATACATTTTGCACAATAAATGAAAGAATAATCAAAGGAAATTGATGTGATCACCATCTTATAAATGACATAGTTAACTATTGTGATCCCAAAAACTGATTATTGATTCTTTTACTCTACCTATCAAACTCCAATGTCAAGTTGGGAAATTTCCATAATAAGAGATTATTTACAAAATCAAAAAATATGCAAGTAACTATAATAAAAATATCATATAAAGTTGAAGAGAAAACCAATAATTTTAAACTTGTCTCAAGGTTTCCTTCACCATTGATTGCTCCCTAATTCATATGTCCAAAACTAATCCAAATTGAGTTGGTTTTCCTAAAAGTATTATCCCAATAGAAAAATAAAATAGGAGATAGAAAATATCTTTAAAACATAATTCTATCAAAAATTCCTTCCCTAAATCCAATAATTAGGAATTCTCTAAAAATAACGTTGAAGATAAAATAAGCATACTATTCCATACTATAGTTATTCTTTTATCAAAACTACCCAATTAAACCATTTGATCAATAAGGGTTTTTACCTATTCATGGTTTCTACAAACGAATAGGATGTGGTTTCATCTTATCAACTCTATCCTATGAGAGTTAGATGATCCATTTCTAATTTCAAAATGATTTCAAAACAATTTCAAACAAAGACATATTTTATTCCCAAAGAAACCTTACACAAAAAAAAAAAAAAAAAAAAACCAAAATGGTGCATACATAGTTACATTAAAAATAATTTATACCTCTGAAGAAATTTTAAAGTGTAGCTATTGATCAATGGTTAACATACCTTTGGTGTGTTAAACAATTTCCTATTTTCTTCCCAAAACTCTTAATAAATCTATGAAAAATAAACTAAATTATGAACCATTTATAGCTCAATCCATAAAATACAAATACCTATTCCATTTCTTGAATAATGCATTATTTGCCATTTCCATTTCTTACCATGGAACTAGTCCTTTCACTTGTTCCTATAGGATTCCAAAATATTATTAGTTAGCTAAAAATAAAGGCTACACAACTAGTTATCAAAAACAAAAATATTATGTCAATACTAATATGAAATCAAATTTCCATCATTCCTTATTCTACCTTCTATGTAAAAATGGTAATAGGACTTCAACGGATTTTTTTTAGAAGTGTATTACTAAAAACTCCTTGCATTTTATCTAAATGTATTCCAAGGAAGAAAGTTTTATCCTTTAAAAATACCATCTCACACTTCAAGTGACAATATGTTATGTTTTTAATCCAGGTTAATCCTACAGGGCTAGTGGTTTTAGAACCTTGGCTATTAGAAGCTTGTCTTCTCCTAGCAAATTATAACACCTTAAAATTTTACTTTTCACTAGCCTTCCTACATGGCCAATGAAAAAAAATAATATAAATAAATAATTTAATATCTCAAGGCATCAAATGAAGTATATCAATAACATAAGCAATCCTGCAATCACCTACTCTAATACCAAAATGATCCAAAAACTAGGTTTATCTTTTAGATAAATCAAATAGCTTTTAAAATTAGATATTAAAAATCTGAATTGCTTAAGTGAAATAGAATTAGATGCAAAATTGTCAATTTTTTGATTAAATAAAAATATGAAATATATTTTAAAAATATAATAAGTCATTTTCTAAAATTTAATTAAAAGGAATTGACTTTTAAATCTGAATGTGAATTGTTTGAACAATTCTTAATATGAATGTTTTGAAAACTCATACAACTCTATTTCTTAGTTAAACCATTCCATTCATATTTTTTTCCCTTAAAATAGTTATTTATCTAATTTATCATAATTAAATTTATATATATCAATGAATAATCTGAAATAGTTATCTACTGATGGAATAATGAAAAAATTAGAAAAATAGAGACAAGAGATTGTTTACAAGGTTCACCAATTGGCTATCCCCAAGTTTATTTGAATTGTTCTATTATAAATAAGATGTAAATATAAAATTTATAACTTACATTCCTATATGATTTAATAAAACTTGTAGCTCTATGTGATATGAAGAACTCATCTGTAGCACATAAAAGTTCTCCTCTTTAATGAAATAAATATTTGCAAGTTCTTATAGCTCTCTTGAATGGAATAATTAATTATCTCAATAAGAGGAAAAGAATACTCTCAAAATATTTATAAAATATTCTTGGATTTAAAAATATTTGTTATTTATACAAGATAAAAAGGACTCAAGAATGGACAAAATAAAGCATGGTCAGTTCACTAAATTAAATAACATGTGTTCTTCAAGAAAAATAGACCTTCATATGTATGGAATATTCATGCTTTAAAATCTAGGTAACATTCCTTATATATCCAAAAATAATAAATATGCATATTCTATTATCTATTCTCTCTCTGTAAGGTTCTCTAGAATAATAAAAATCCTCAATATAAAAAAATTTCCATATGACCAATGTTGGCTAACAATTCTCTATTTTTGCTTGAAGCACAATTAAACTCTGAATAGAATTTTCATACATTCAATAAATGAATAAAATCCCATATTAATAGGGAGGTTATAACACCATGATTTATATATTAAAACATTTATCAAATATAAAAACCAATGCATATCATCCATTTAACTCTCCCATGTCCATCAAAGTGCAAGTGGAAGACACAAGTGGATAAAAAGGTGGGTAAGGATGCATGTTAAGATTTTAGTGCTAAAGGAAAGATATGATGATATTTGAATTTGGAAATCTAGTTTTCAAAACATATCCCATGTAATTTTCCCCCATTCAAAGTGAAATGGATGTTCCACATGAGGAAAGGTAAAGTGTATGGTATAAAGTTTATTAAAATGGGACATAAGATTAAAATATCCAATGGTGATTTAAAAACCATGAATAAATAGAATATTAAGTTGGGTTTTGAAATGGAGGCTATTAAATTAAATTTGGATTTAATTTAAAAAACATATCCAATGGTTATTAATAACCATAATAAAATATGATATTAGTAATATTTTAAAAATGGGCGAATTACAATGGGAATAATTGGATATGTGGAAGGAATAAATAAAAAGATATATTGGAATATCTCAATGGCATTAATAGAATTATATGTCAAAGTTGGTAACATTGGATGTTGAATGGTTGTGGGGTAATGTGGGTAAATGCCCAGTTTGGTCCCATGCCTACAACACAACACCCATTAGCAACATAATACAATACTTTCAATATACAAATTAATTGTATCAACTCTTTACATTCTTTCCACATGCAATTGTTTATTACTACACTTATCCTTTCCACATTTTTCCAAACCATTAAAAATAATCTAGATCAAACCTTCCCAAAAAGAGGCTTTTAGTCTCCAAAATTTCAAATAATCTAAATGACTTATAAAATATCTATGAGTTCTCTTCTTGCCATTGGCAATCCTCCTGCACTATTTCCAAATATACATGAACCAAAAATAGAATACGAAGGAGATATGAAGTCAGTCTATCAAAATGATGCAATAAAACTCTATTTGAAAAAAAAAATAGTGAAATAAGATGCTATAAAATCTTCACTTCAATAAATTAACTGTCTAATTTAGACTATAACTTAATTATAAAAAGTAAAATAAACTCTTTACCCATTTTACCAAAATGACTTGTTACCCAAAATAGTCACAATATCTAACATATTCTCTCAACCCCTACATTGCATGAAGTCTAAGGTGTTCTCTTTATTATATCTAATATATCATATAAGGGAAATCAAATATTACATATTAAACTATGTCATAGATCATTTGTGTACATAAATACCTTATAATACTTGTCAATAAACTGAACATCTATATACTTGTATTATAAGCATTGCCCAAGATATAGTAGGACTTATATGTATGAGCATAAAAATGTGCAATTAATTTATTCATCCTAAGGCTATAAATATAAAATAAATTTTCCACAATACATGAAAGAATAATCAAGGGAAATATATGTGATCACAATCCTATAAACAACATAGTTAACTATTTTGATCCCAAAAACTGATTATCAATTCTTTTATTGTACCTATCAAACTTCAATGTTAGCTTGGAGAACTTACATAATAAGATCTTCTTTACAAACTCACAAACTTTGAAAGTAACTATAAGTAAAATATCATATAAAGGTGAGGATAAAAATAAGAATTTTAAACGTGTCTTGAGGTTTCCTTCACCATTGACTGCTCCCTAATTCATACCTCAAAAAATCATCCAAATTGAGTTAATTTTCCCATTTAGTTAATCACAATAGAAAACTAAAATAAGAGATAGAAAATATCTCTAACACACAAGTCTATCAAAAATTTCTTCCCTGCATATAATACTTGGGAATTATCTAAAAATAGTGTTGAAGATAAACTAAGCATACTTTGCCATACTATAGTTATGGTTTTATCAAAATTATCCAATTAAACCATTTGATCAATATGGGTTGTTCCCTCTTCATGGTTTCCACAACTAAATAGGAGGTGGTTTCATCTTATCAACTCTATCTTATGAGAGATAGAAGATCTATTTCTATTTTCAAAAGGATTTCAAAATAACTTCAAATAAAAAAATATTTGATTCCCAAAGTAACATTACACAAATGATTTAAATCAAAACTGTGCATACATAGTTACATTGAAAATAATTTATACCTATGAAGAAACTATAAAGTGCACTTATTATGTATTGGTTGACATATTATTGGTGCCCTAAAAAACTTCATGTTTGCTTCTTGTAAATCTTAACAAATTTGTAAAAAATAAACTAACTTATGAACCAATTATAACTCAATCCATAAAATGCAAATCTCTATTCAATTTTTAAAATAATTCCTTATTTTCCATTTCCATATCTTACCATAGAGCTGGTATTTTCACTTGTTTCTATAGGCTTGTAAAATACTATTAGTTATTCACAAATAAGATTTATATAAATAGTTATGAAAGATCAAATTATTATGTCAATACCAATATGAAATCAGATTTCCATCATACCTTATTTGCCCTTTGTGCAATAATGGTAATAGGACTGTAATGGATTTCCCTTAGATGTGTAATGCTTAAAATGCCTTGCATTTTATTTAAATGTGTTCCAAGGAAGAGAGAATGATCCTTTCATAACTCCATCTCACACCTCAAGTGACAATATGTTATGGTATTCATCCAAGTTTATCCTACAAGGCTAGTGGTTTCAGAACCTTGGCTATTAGAAGCTTGTTTTCTTTTATTAAATTGGAGTACGTTCTAATTTTCCTTTTCACTAGCCTTCCTTCATGGTCAATTAAACAAAAAAATAGAAATCAAGAATCTGATATCTAAAAACTCTAATTGAAGTATATCAATAACTGAAGCAATCCTGTAATCACCTGCTCTGATACCAAAATGATCAAAAAAATGAGTTAATATTTTAGATAAATCAAAATAAATTTTAAAATTGAATCTTGAAAATCTCAATTCTTAAAGTGAAATATAATTGGTGTGGAATTCTCAATTTCCTAGTTAAATAAAAATATGAAATGTATTTTAAAAATATAATAAGTGATTTTCCAAAATTTAATTAAAAGGAATTAACTTTTAATTCTAAATGTGAATTCTATGAATAATTCATAATATGATTATTTTGAAACATCATACAACTCTATTTCTCTGTTAAACCTTTCCATTAATTTTTTCATCCCTTCAAATAGTCTCTTATCCAATTTCTTATATTTAATTTCTAGATATCAATGAATAATTTGAAAATGATATCTACTGATGAAATAATGAAAAGCTAAGAAGAATAGAGACAAGAGATGATTTTCAAAGTTCACCAATAGGCTACATCCTTAGGTTCATTTGAATTGTTCCATTAAAAATAACATGTAAATATAGAATTTAAAACTAATATCAATGTATGGTTTAATAAAACATGCATCTTTGTGTGATATGAAGAACTCATATGTATCATGTAAACGTTATTCTCTTTAACCAAACAAATATCTACAAGTACTTATAGATCTCCTTAATGGGATAATTAATTCTCTCAAAAAGTCTAAAATAATAGTCTCAAAGAATATATAAAATATCCTTTGCTTTACAAATCTTTACAATTTATACAGGTTGAAAAGGACTAAGGAATGGAAAAATTAAAACATGGTCAATTCATTGAATTAAATAATGTGTTCTTCAAGTAAAATAGACCTTCATCTGTATGTACTATCCATGCTTGAAAATTTAGGTAACATTCCTTATTTGTTAAAAAATAAGAAACGTATGTCCTTCTCTATTGGTTGCCTACTCTTTGTAAGCTACTCTAGAACAATAAAAATCCTTAATATATAAAAATTATCATATAGCCAATGTTGGTTAACAATTCTCTATTCATGCCTAAAGTATAATTAAACATTGAATAGACTTTGCATGCATTTAATAAACTAATAAAATACCATATTAATAGGGAGGTTCCAACACCCTACTTTATTTAATAAAGTGCTTATCAAAAACAAAAACCAATGCATATCATCCATTTAACTCATCCATGTACATCAAAGTACAAGTGGAAGACCTACATGGAGAAAAAGGTGGGTAAGTATGCATGTTAAGATTTTAGCACCAAAGTAAAGATATGAGGATAATTAAATTTGTAACTTTAGTAATTTACCCATGTAATTTACCCCCATCCAATGTGAAATGGATGTTTCATGTGGGGAAAGGTAAAGTGTATGGTATAAAGTTTATTAAAATGGGATAGAAGATTAAAATATCCAATGTTGATTTAAAAACCATGAATAAATTGAATATTAAGTTGGGATTTGAAATGGAAGATATTAAATTAAATTTGGATTTAATTTTAAAACATATCCCATGGTTATTGATAACCATAATAAAATAGGATATTAGTAATATTTTGAAAATGGAGGAATTACGGTGGGAATAATTGAATATGCGGAAGGAATAAATAAAAATATATATTGAAATATCTCAGTGGCATTAACATAATTATATGGAAAATTTGGTAACATTGGATGTTGAATGGTTGTGGGGTAATGTGGGTAAATGGTCAGTTTGGTCCCACATCTGCAACACAACACCCATTAACAACATAATAGAATAATTTCAACATAAACATTAATTATAACTCTTTATATTTTTTCCAAGTGTCAAATTTCTATTACAACACTTGTCATTTCCACGTTTTTTTGAACTATAAACAAATCCTCTGGATCAAACCTCCCAAAAAAGAGGATTTTGGTCTCCAAAAGTCTAAATAATCTAGCAGACCTAAAAATTATCTGTGAGTTATCTTCTTACCATTGATAATCTTCCTGCACTACTTCCAAATATATGAGTGCCAAAAATAGCATATGAAGGGTTTATGAAGTCAATGTATAAAAATGTTGCAATAAAACTCGATTTGAAAAAATATCAGTGAAATAAGATGTTATTAAAACTTCACTGGGAGAAGTTAGATATCCAACTAAAACTATAACCTGATTATGGAGAGTATAAAAAAATATTTACCCATTCTAATAAAATGACCTATTACCCAAAATAGTCACAATATATAGAAATTCTCTCAACCCCTACACTGCATGAAGGCTATGAAGTTATCCTTGTTATATTCAATATATCATACAAGGGAAATCAAATACTACATATTAAATGGTGTCATAGATCACATGTGTACAAAAATATCTTTTAATACTTGTCAATAAATTAAACATTTGTATACTTGCATTGATAAATGTTGCCCAAGATATAATTGGACTTATATGTATAAGTATAAAAATATGTAATTAATTTACTCATCCTAAGGCTATAACTACACAATACATTTTCACAATACGTGAAATAATAATGAAGCGAAATATATGTGATCACCATCCTATAAATAACATAGTTAACTATTGTTATCCCTAAAACCGATTATCAATTCTTTCACTATACCTATCAAACTCCAATGTCAACTTGGAGAATTTCCATAATAAGATATTTTTTACAAACTCACAAACTCTACAAGTAATTGTAATCAAAATATCATATAAAGGCGAGAAAAAAACCAATAATTTTAAACCTATCTCGAGCTTTCCTTCACCATTGACTACTCCCTATTTCATACCTTTAAAACTCATCCAAACTGAGTTAGTTTTTTCATAAATTTTATCACAAGAAAATAATTGAAAAAGGAGATAACAAATATATTCGAAACACAAGTCTATCAAAAATTCCTTCCCTAGATCCAATAGTTAGGAATTCTCTAAAAATAGTGTTGAAGATAAACTAAACATACTATTCTATACTATATTAATGCTTTTATCAAAACTATCCAATTAAACCATTTGATCAATAAGGGTTGTTCTCTCTTCATGGTTTCCACAACTGAATAGGAAGTGGTTGCACCTTATCAACTCAATCTTATGAGAGTTATATGATCCATTTATAATTTTAAAATGTTTTTAAAATAATTCCAAACAAAGACATATTTTATTCCCAAAACAACCTTACATGAAGGATTCAAACCAAAATAGTGCATATATAGTTATGTTGAAAATATTTTATACCTCTGAATAAACTATAAAGTACATGAGCTGAGTACTAGTTGACATATTGTTGGTGTATTAAATAACTCTCTATTTTTTCCTAAAAGTATAAAAAAATCTATGAAAAATAAACCAATTGATGAACCAATTCAAATTCAATCCATAAAATGCAAATACCTATTCAATTTCTTGAACAATTCCTTATTTGTCATTTCCATATCTTACCATGGAACTGGTCTGTTCACTTTTTATTATAGGATTAAAAAATATTATTAGTTATCCAAAAATAAAGGCTACATAATTGGTTATCAAAAATCAAAATATTATGTCAATACCAATATGAAATCAAATTTCCATCATACCTTATTCTACCCTCTGTGTAATAATGGTAGTATGACTATAACATATTTCTCTTGGATGTGTATTACTGAAAATGCCTTACATTTTATCTTAAAGTATTCTAAGGAAGAAAGATTGATCCTTTCACAACACCATCTCACACCTCAAGTGACAATATGCTATGTTGTTCATCCAGGTTGATGCTATAAGGCTAGTGTTTTTAGAACCTTGGTTGTTAGAAGCTTGTCTTCTTCTAGTGAATCGGAACACATTCTAATTTTCTTTTGTATTAGCATTATTTAATGTTATATCAAATATATGAATACAAAGAAATAATTTTATATCTAAAAAATCCAAATGAATTATATCAACAACTGAATCCATCTTGCAATCACCTACTTTGATACCAAAATGATCAAAAAAATTGTTTTATCTTTTAGATAAATTAAACAATTTTTAAAATCAGACATTAAAAATATCAATTCCTCAAGTGAAATAGAGTTATATGTAGATTTATAAATTTATTTATTAAATAAAAATAATAAATGGATTTTAAAAATATAATAAGTCATTTTACAATACTTAATTAAAAGTAATTAGCTTTTAAACCTAAATGTGAATTGTTTGAACAATTCTAAATATGAGTGTTTTAAAAAATCATAAACCTCGATTGCTCAGTTAAACCATTCTATTCATATTTTTATCCCTTCAAAGATTCTCTTATCTAATTTTCCATAATTAATTTCTAGATATCAATGAATAATTTGAAACTGATATCTACTGATGAAATATTAAAAAACTAAGAAAAATAGAGACAAGAGATTGTTTATGGGGTTCACCAATTGGCTACATCTTTGGGTTCATTTGAGCCGTTCCATTATAAATAAGATGTAAATTATGAACTTAAAACTTACATCCCTATTTGTTTTAATAAAACTTACAACTTTGTGAGCTATGAAAAACTCGTATGTAACATGTAAGTATTCTTATCTTCAACAAAACAATATCTACAAGTTTTTATAGCTCTCATAAATGGTCTAATTAATTATCTCAACAAGAGGAAAATAATACTCTCAAAGGATTTATAAAATATCCTTGAATTTACAAATCTCTATAATTTATATAAGGTAAAAAGGACTTAGGAATGGATAAATTAAAACATGGTCAATTCACTAAATTAAATAACCTATGTTCTTCAAGATTTATGTAGTCTAAAACTTAGAGAAAAAGTGTGTATGTGAAATAGAAACTAGTATAGTGTACATGAACCTCTATAAAACATCTAAAAGATTATCAGATAAAACAAAAATCTCAAAAACTTATCTATGCATGGAATGACCATCTAGGCCTTTTAGAGGTTGTGAATGAGAAAAATGTGATATTATTTTCAAAAACACCAAATATGTATGTAAAGGCATCAGAACCTTTTGGAATAGTGGGAAACCTTCTGATATTTATGAAAGATATACATGAAATAATATCTCAAATGTGCATGTGATGAATCAAGCTCGAATATGGTACCAAGAATTGTCACTCATTTCACAATTGTTTTCAAAATATTAAAACCACCTATAAATAGATCAATACCACCTGGAGAGAACTCAAATCCAAGAATGTATTCTTCAAAAACTCATTATAAATTTTTTGTACAAAGATTGAAAGAGGTTGGTAGAATAAACTGTTTGGAAGTAGAATATGTATTTATGCGAGATTCTTGACCAAATAAGAAAACATCCAAGTTATTTGAAAGGAAAAACAAAATGTTTGATTGACTAAAGAAAACTACATGATAAATACAAACTAATTATACCTCCATGCATAGTTTCTCTACTACGTGGATGTTTGACCAAACCATCTTTAGAAATCCAAAGAACAGTCATGGAGGAGTTTTATTTCCTTAAAATAGTCTAAGGGATTTGAAAGGGAAAGAACATGTTTGATAAACATGAAAAACCCAGTCAGGAGTAACTCCATGATCTAAATCTATTTCACCTATGTTTTTATTTTTATTATGTAGTCATGTGGAAGTTGAAAGGTAATGAAACATCATGAAAATTTTTAGAAGATAAAAAACACATTCTAAACCCGCATCAGAAGAAATGATTTATTAAAATTTATTTAGAGCATTGCTTTCCATGCATAAATATTCTCCTTTAATATATTTCTCTCTCAATATGGTGGAGTCTAAGGACATAAAATACTTGTTTGATCACTATCAAAATCCCACACAATGATTTTATTTATTATAACTTTATCTTATATGGAATAAACCATGGTTTTAAAATTTAAAAAATGCATCTTATCTCCATGTAACTTCAAGATCCTAAGGCTTCCATATAGAATAATACAAGATCATTTTCAACCTATGAGCTTCATGCTTAAATTTATCAAATTTAATGTCCCAAGATAGTGGAAAATTTCCACATTTCAAAAAAAAAAAAAATAGTTTCATGTTTCACATGTAGGGAAAGAAACATGGAGATAATACTTCAAAAGGATCTTTGACCATCATCCCAAGAATGCAATGTGGGGGAGAATTTATTTTTTAAATGATGAAAAGATAAAAACTTAAAATAATGCCTTTTCATGAATAAAAGAATGTAGTTTAAAAAGGTTGTGTAATGGGATATTTAATCACTTTTATTGATCCACATTCTTATAAAACCATGTATATGTTAAAAGATGTTTGCCACATGTTTAAATGGGAAACACTTTTTATCAATTAAAAATGTCTTAATATCATGAATTTTATGGGAATATTACTATTGAAAAAAATTTAAATGGATTTTGAGGAAGGATGATGGTTTTAAGTATTTTTCGTGAGTGCAGGTCATAAGGACTAGTAATGCATGTTTATGAAAACTTTTTTTTTATTCAAAACAAAAAATTTCAAAGACTTTAAAAGGAATTTAATGCTTTTGGTGAGACTTGAGAAACATTTTAATAACAATCAATTATATAAACATGCCTCTAGATTGAAAATTATCGAGTTAACCTAACAAATAATTATAAAGAGTGAAAAAATAACTTGGATCCCATACAAGAATGACCAAAGAGGGAAATAGATATTTTTGAGAAATTATTCAAGTGGAAAAATGAAATATTTTAAAAACATCCATGAAGGCATGAAATATGAAGGGACTCAAAGATTCAACATGGAAGCTCAATTTTCTAGGATAATAGAGCTTAAGGTAGATTTTAGTAGATGGAAGGGTAAATTCACTAATTAAACCATTAGAACATCTGATGATATGTTTATAATACCCAAAAATTATATTTTGAGGCCAAACTAAATAATTAGATGTATTTTCTTATTAAATAACCTCATTCAAATACATGATCATTCTTGTATGACTAAGAAGGTTAGTTTCTAGAACGTATGAATTAACATGAGGAGACACATGGGATTGTGAGCCTATCATGTAATTTTAAGGGGGTTTTCCACTCAAATTTATTGGAATTTTTTCTCTAGTTAGGTTCCTCATCTTTATGAACTATCTTCAAGAAGCCAAGTGATCCTAAAACCCTTGTTAATCCATGAATGTTACCTGATGGAAGAGATAATACCTAAAATCATTCAAAATGGTTATAAATGGATCATAAAACACTTATGACATATGTTCCTCTCTTAAAAAAATTACTAAGCATAGATTTATCATGTGTGGGCTACTATTATACATAAAAAAGTTTAAAAAGTTATTTTTAAGCTTATATGTAGGGATTTGAATTGGGAAAACTCTCCCAATTAGTTACAAAGAGTATTTGATGCAAAATAGATATGTTAACATAATATTAAAAACATTTTAAGAGATTCCATATTTGTATCATAGGCTACAAGTGTCCAAATAGGCCTTGATCAAGAAGGATGGCCAATGTGACTTTAAGAAGGGAGGGTTACAAGCATATTTGTAGGCATGGAATGATGAATAGGAGTCTAAAGGAATTTTAAGAGGACTCATGGCCCTAAAAAGTTTTATAGAGTCTTCCCATGGTGGATAAAATATCTTTCTAAGCCTTAAACTAAACCTGTGAAGACTGTCTCCTAATCTAGCACAAGAGGCCTAGTTGCAAACCTTGTTAAGGTAAGTTGGGGTCTAAAGATATATATGACTCCCATAAAATCATTATATGAACCTATTTAATATCCCCTATGGTCATATAAAATGCCTAAAAATAGTATTCAATTTTATTTGAGGATTCAATGGCAAATATATTTTGGTTGTTCTCTTGTCAAACATGTGTGTAGATTATATTTTACAGGTGATTCTCAATGCTTTACAAAGTGTCCTTAAACTGATACAATAATTCCCTGAAGTGATCAACTATGGCGGATAAATTTAATGCATAAAACTTGGTTTTATTGAGTCACCATGTCCTAATAATAAAAAGGGGGAAATAAGAAGAAGTTTGAAGTCCATGTTCAAATCTCATACAAAACAAGAAGCATTGAAAGAGACCAAAGTTGGAATTGAGGATATTAAAGGATGCCTAGTATCGATTAAGGATATTATAACTATTTCAATAAGTAGATATGTAACTTCATGAGAAGGAGTTATGATGAAGAAGGCAACAAAACTTCCTAAAAGACCCCCCTAAGCCACCCTTATGAAGAGTTACTCCAACACATGTCCTAAAAGACTAAGATGAAAGATGACAACACATTCATTCCAATATAAGTGTAATTATTTATCTATTTTATAACCAATTTGATCATGATATACATCTCATGATTTTCTTAGCTTATCATATTCTTCCCTCTTCTTCCAATTCATCTATAAATGAAGACTAGAGAGGCATGCAATGTGTCCTCAAACTAGTTAGGCAAAGCCCTTCTAGTTTTAAGACTTATACTTGCCTATTAATATTAATACAATTTGATTTATACTATTTTCATCTTGAATACAGTTATATTGAGTGAGTTAGTGATGAATGTTTTTTGATAGGAAGATTACTTCCATGCATTTGTCTTTCTTTTTCATATCTACGTTAACTAGTCTACTTTTTACATGTTGTATGATGTTTAATACATGGTTTATTGAGTTTAAGTCTTAAAACATAATTATTTTCTACTATTAGGCCTCTTGACTAATCACATTAGTTTCTGAAACTACCATAACCTTCATATAGAAACACTAGTGTGGTAGGAACGGTTTTGAAGTCGTGAAATTAGATTGGAACTTGTCATTTCATAGTGAAAACAATAGAAAGTTGAGGAATCTATATTTGGTGCATCACCTCCATGTTTGATTATTAGTTTTAATTGATTTCTATCCCTTTTCTTTGCAAGTGTGATATTTTTTTTAGAGTTTCTGTGTGAAACATTAAGGAAACTAGCCCAACCTAGAAGTTTAATCCAATTAGTAGGCCACCCATAAGCTAGGATTATTCTCATGTTATCATGTACTTAGGAAGGTTTGAACAACCTTATTAGTGGTGTAAATTAGATAGATAACAATATTCATAACCATATCAATATAAACCTAATATGACTAAGTATTTAAAGTTCTTTACTAACACTGTGTGCAAATTATATTTTTCAAACAAACATAATTTCAGGAGCAACTTATAGCTCGATCTCCTAATTAAAATATCTCAAATTTACCTCAATATAGTCATAATTTTAAATGATATCTACATTTGTCTAAATTTTTAAAACCATTCTTCATTTTTACTCAAAATGGAATAGGATATAAATAATCCTAAAGGGGATATAAATTCTACGTATTTAATACTATTTCTGTTTAAATTTGACAACAATTCATAACATCGATATTCCCCCATATAAAGTTTGAAAAAATTCTAAGTTTTGTCATATAAAAATATAGACTTACAATATTATTGTCAACAATAAATCAAAAAATATATATTGTCTAACAATGTTTCCATCAATTTGAAGATTTATAGAAAAAGGAAAAACTCTTATTAACATTTACATTCATAACCTTAAGGTAAAAATATATATTCATAGTAATTAATACTATGCCAAAAGTTCTCTTTGGAGATGCAATGTTTAAATCCTCTCTCTACTCCTACCGTCTACCATTTTAAAGCATGGTCTTGTTTCCCTTCCCCTTTCTTGTTTTTCCCGTAAATCCATCCTAAAAATGTTTTTCATGTGGAAACGAACTCCTAAATTCACTTAAAAAATTCACCCATGAATCCTGCTGATTAATGCCATGTAGGCCTCCATTATCACAACCACTACACCAATTTGATTGTTGTTCCAGAAACTTGCTATTCAACATAAGCTTGTTAACTTTTCATGAGAGTTGAAATAGCCATAATCATGCATCGAATCAATATATTTTATCTAAAACCTTTTGAAATGTGGTTTTTCCAGATAAAATTATTCAATTACATCCATGCATGGTAAACGATAGTGAGGTCAGAAAAACAAAGAGACCCACCCTTCAATATCAGTAAACGGGGGCAAATTAAACATAAACTTTATTATAAGATTAAATATTTTAACATAGAAAAATCTTTCTTAATGATCCCTTTTTAAAACTGAGGAGAGTAATTTCATATAATTTACAACTATGTGGGTACATAACCTTATGCACAGGGTACTTATTTAGTGAACAACCCATTAAACCAGAAATTTCTCCAAAGTGTAATTAAAACATGAAAGATTTTTTTTTTAAAGAAAGAACAAAGTTAGAGTTCTACAACAAATCAATCATGATAAAGGATTAACCTAATTAGCTTAACATAACTCTTAATTTCATAAAGTCATTAAAATATAGTTTTTTTTTTCAAGCATCATACTACCTAATTAATAGTTACCATTCATCATAAAAATACAAGTAGTCTCAGATCAAAACCACACAAGACTAAGTGAGTGTGCAAGCATTATTTTCTTGTTATGACTACTCCCAACTATCATAATCTATCACACTATCTTTATGATGCTCTCCTTATAAAATATTTGTTGTAAACAATACAATTATCTTGTATCCACCTCATCTAAATAAAGTAGGTAGTCTTATATAACTATAAATAATTGATAATATGAATATATAGAAATACATTAAATGAATTGATGTAAATATAATACAATTAAAGATATAATCATATTGACATTTAATATAACAATCACTAAAATTATATAAATCCATATTTTTAATGTTAATAATATCATTTAACTAATCACAGTAGTAATTTAATAGTAGTCTAAAATCTAAAAAATAATCTATGTGAATCAATCACAACCGAATATAATAGATAATTACTACATGAAATCAGAAATATAACCCAAAAAATTTAGTTTTGTCAACTATTCATAATATGTTCTCTCTATGAGAGATAGGACATGATGTAACATTAGTTAAATCCTTGAAAACATCACATATTTGTCAGTTGAATTGTATTGGCAAACACAATTTCATTCATTAGTATTAGAAACTATATGACATATCTCAATAAAATTTAATGTTTGCTTCAGAATGTATTAACTAGTAAGATATAGTTGTGTGTCCATTATTTATTGTATCATCCAATCCCGTGGATATTTTTATGTGCTAGTCTTATACCGTTCCAAGTGTTTTTTAAATACAAGTTGTATCATTTACTTTCAATTTAAATAATCATTTTCTATTTTTTCTTCTATTTTCCTAGAACTATGTTGTAATGGTTGTAAAATACATAAGATCTATATTTCTAGGTTATGCGGTCATCAATTTTACCTAAACCGAGGTGTCAAGGGTACTTCCCAAACAATTATATAAAAATATAGGGATTTTTGTTTCCATATACATCATGGTATACCACAATTGGATAAAGTTTTTTATTTCAACCTATAGGAATAACTTCAATCATTTGGTTTTGTAGTGAACTTGTAAGAAGTTATAGCTAAGAAAATATTCTCAATATACATCAAAGATGAGATAATGTGGTGGTGGAATCCTCCATATTCATTTTCATTTGAGTTTTTTTTTTTTTTTTTCAATTTACTTCTAGAATTAATATATTTGAAACCTTAAAACTAAAATGCTACCAACTTAATTATATCTCTTTTTTCTGTTTATTTTTTTACACGAATTAATTAAATCATTATTTTTTGGCTTTCAAATTATTTTAACTAGTACAATACCATTATATTATGTGTGTGATAATTACATCAACTAGTTTAATATAATTTTGTGTATCTTTCAAACTATATCGGCGAGCTTGATATAGTTTAATTTTATAAATCTATGTCTACATGTACTATCCAACTTAATTTTTTTCCTTCTTCCCAAATCCATTAGCCAAACCAATACACATATAGTCTTCTTACGAAGTGTATTCCCCAACCTGATCAATTCTTAATGAAAAATGGTTATAAAATATGGGAGGCTGGAAAATATTTTCATGAGATGAAAAATAAGAAACAAAAGGATAATAACTTGATTTCAATATGCTTAGGATCACCATCCTCTATGTAAAATGCATTTTTTATAAGCTATTATAAATTTTTAAAAAGCAGGTATATGAACTGCATTTAAGCTTTATAATATAATTAAAAAATATTTAAACTTTTTTAAATATTAAATTGACCTTATATTATACAAAGATATTTATGTCATTCCTTGTTTATGTGTTGTCCCTTACGAAAGAGAATCAAATAACATGCTACAAATATGTCATGTCCCCTTCTAGTTGACATCTTTCCGAGCGAAGGATTAGCCTATTATGCGACCCTCGTAGGCTGATGGGATGGATAGAGGGTCTTGATGGAGATGGGTTGGCTTTCGTTTGGGCTCTTTCGGACATGAATTAAAGGAGATATTAATATTTGATTGATTTAATCAAATATTAATTATTTGGTCTAATTTTAATTAATTATTAATTATTAATTAATTATTAATTATTTATTATTGGGTCTAATTTTAGGATCCTCATTCTAATTTAAGAATTGGTCTAATTTTAAGACCCTAGTTCTAAATTAAGGAAGCCCCAGTCTAATTTAAGGGAATCTAATTTTAGCAAGCAAACCTTTAGAGGTGTATAAGAATCTCTCATGGGAGAGAGTTTGTATTCATGATTACTATTTGATATTGATTCTTATTAAGAAATTCTTCTTTGAAGACTGAGCCAAGGGTTCCAGGATTCCAATTGCATTGAAGAACGTCAACTCTTCATTGTGTGTGATTTAGAGGTTGTGAAAGATCAGCCGATCTATTGCCAAATTGAGAGATAACTTCACCCAAAAGTTATCATAGTATTATAGGTATTTGAGAGATAACTTCACTCAGAAGCTATCACAAGGGTTTACATGTATTTTCATTATTTTTGGGTTTTGATTCAAGAATGATCCAGATATAGATCTTTTGTGTTAGCCCATAATTCTACAGATCAGGATCAAGCATACAGGTTGGGTGATATTAGCAGCTGTATGACTTCCGTACAGATTCGTGAAAATCCGTATGCATCTACAGAAAGTTCAGGCACCGACATCAGCGAACAGAGACCTATAGAGACCGACAGCGATCGACATATCACCGACGTCGGCCAGTTAGTGACTACAGGTCGACCGACGACGGCAGTATAACCGACGTCGGCGACTGTGTTTTTTTACACAGCAGGCTGAGACGAACCAAAATCAGATTTCTTTCCCAGTTTGCGGAATATTTAGGCTATTCAGGCTGTACTTTCAATATTCTTTGTATACTTGACAGAGGATCTCTATTGTAATCTTATGAGCAAATAAATAAGAGTTTATACTGTGATTTATTTATCTAATTGAAGATATTTTGCAGAAGTTCAAATAAGCAATTCAGAGCTTTTGTTTTGATATTCGAAGGGATATTACAGTGGTATTAGAGCTAAATCCTGCCATCCTGAGAGGTTGACAATCTTATGCAGCCACAAGGGTTGGGACCACACGGGTATTTCACGCGCAGTAGAGCTTTGCTTGAAGGTACTCAAGTTCTAGAACAACCACCGGAAGACATGGGTGACGATATTGGCAGGGCCCATATTCCTCACCATCCTAGAGATCAAGATGATGCAGAGGTTCTACTTACTCTTAGAGAACTACGAGAAGGGCAAAGGCAGAATAACCAGGTATTATAGCAGTTGGCAGTAGCACTGCCGAGATTGGGTACTCCGAGGAGACTTTCCCCACACCGTGAAGATGTCAGGAGTGATGCAGGATCACAGAGAGGCCATGGGACTGTTTCTCGTACAGTGAATAGGCCTACTAGGCCTATCTTTGTGAGACAGGAAATAGAGGAGGTGATAGCAGGTGAGGAGCATGAGGAGGTATTTACAGACACACTTAGGGCAGCTACTGAATAGTGGGAGTCATTACCACCTATGGTCAGGGAGATGATTACTTTTGATCGATTCCTCACACAAAGGAAAGAACATTACCGAGGTCGACAGAATGGGAGACCAAAACCCCAAAACAATGATTTGAAGCATGCTATGAGTAGGCTCACACTAGCGACATTTGACGGTAGTGGTAAGGTGACAGCACAGGCCTGGGTTAGTAAGCTGGATACATTTCTCACATTGCGGCCAATGGGTGAGGAAGATGCTATCAGATATGCAACACTACATCTTGAGGGAGTAGCTCACGATTGGTGGCACCATGGGATGGTGACACTCCATCATGATCGAATCACATCTTATCAGGAGTTTGTGGATAGGCTAGTAGAGCGTTTTGATAGGAGAGATCCAGAGTCCTATTTTTGAGAGTTGGCACAATTGCACCAAAGTGGCAGTCTAGAGTCTTATATTGGTGACTTTCAGAAGTTATCAGTTATGGTTCCTGACATTTCAGAGAGGTGACTTGTAGTACTCTTCATGGAGGGATTGACAGAACCATTGAGAGGTTGGGTCAAAGGCTTTGATCCTCCTTCCTTACAGGAAGCTATGAAGAAGGCACGTAGTATGGAGATGGCAGCCCCATCTAGTAGATCTAACTCCAGAGGTACTTCTTCATCTAGGGACAGTAAGGGCTTCAATAGGAAAAGAGAAAGACCAGGCTTCAACATAGATAAATTAGGTGTTAAGAATGATTCAAGGGCCAATCCAGTAGCACCACCTTTGGATAGAGAGGCTCTTAATGATCTACGAAGGAAGAAGCTTTGTTTCTACTGCAAAGGTCCATATGATGGTAATCATGATTGTCCTTTGAGACCTAAGGGCAAAGCAAATCAGGTAATGTGGGCCTATTATGAGGATGAGGAATCAGAAGATTTTGAACATCATGATTGTTCTAAGGAACTAGAGGCTGAGGCTTCAGAGCCTAGGGTAGAGGCAGAGTCAGAGCTCCAGATTTAGGAGGCATGTCTATCTAGCATCCAACACGAGGGATCATTCAGACTCTGGGGAGTTTTCGCAGGACAGAGGGTCATTACCCTTCTTGACACAGGAGCCACACATAATTTCATTGATACTAGATTTGTGGAGAAGCGTGGACTCACCATAGAAGAGTTTGAGGGCATTAGAGTTAAGGTAGCTGATGGTTACACCCTCCGGTGTGAGCGGATGATCAGAGATCTCCCATTGCGCTTGAACAACTATGAGTTCAAGGCTGATTATTATGTGGTCAACATGGGGGATATAGATTTGGTTTTGGGCATGAAGTGGCTTCATTCCCTTGAGGTAGTCACTCTTAGTCTTAAGGATATGGAGATCCGTTTTGATGTAGATGGGAAGACTCACATTCTTAAAGCAATACGGGACGGCAACATCAAAACCATTTCTTTACATCGGATGGAGAGGCTCATGCGGCATGATATGGTAGAGTGGGCTGCTGAGTGCACATTGGCACCAATGCAGGAGGGACAACAAAAGACCGAGTACCATCTGGACATTCAGCAGTTGAGAGTCAAGCATGATAAGGTCTTTAGTGACATTCCACCAGGGAGACCTCCAGACAGGGGCATTGAGCATATTATTGAGCTTGAGGAGGGGGCTAAGCCCATTATGATTACTCCTTATCGACATCCTAAGCGGTTAAAGGATGAGATCGAAAAAACAATTAAGGAGTTACTGGCTATGGGTCACATTCGGCCAAGCAAATCACCGTTTGCTTCTTCAGTTGTTCTAGTGAAGAAGGATGGTACCCTATGAATGTGCATTGACTACAGAGCCCTGAATAAGAGGACCATTAAGAACAGGTATCCTATACCACGTATTGACAAGCTTATTGATGAGCTCCATGGTGCACATTACTTCATGAAGATAGACTTAAGATTAGGCTACCATCAGATCAGAGTTCGCGAGCAGGACGTGGAGAAGACAGCTTTTCATTGCCATAGTGGACACTACAAGTTTATAGCGATGCCATTCGGGCTCACTAATGCGCCAGCAACATTTCAATCCACCATGAATAGAGTCTTCCATTCACTGCTGAGGAGGTTTGTACTTGTTTTTTTTATGACATTCTTATATACAGTAGGACTTGGCAGGAGCATTTGGCTCATCTGGAGACTGTACTCAGCATCCTGGAGAGGGAATCCTTGTACGCCAAGGAGTCCAAATGTGATTTGGGGATGACCGAATTGTTATACTTAGGTCATATTATCAGTGCAGGGGGAGTGCAGATGGATCCTGAGAAGATCCACGCCATCATAGATTGGCCTATTCCAGCAAACCTAACACAGCTAAGGGGATTTCTAGGTTTGTGTGGATTTTACTGGAGGTTCGTGAATGGTTATTCACGACATGCAGCTGCTATGACAGATATGACTAAAAAGGGTGTTTTTTGTTGGACACCTGAAGCACAGGAGTGTTTCAAAAGGTTTAAGGAGTTGATGACTACGTGCCCAGTTCTGGCACTACCTGATTTTTCAAAGCCATTCGAGCTTCATTGCGATGCTTCAGGTGAGGGCATTGGAGCGGTGCTTATGCAGGACAAGCACCCCATAGTATATGAGAGTCGTAAGCTCAGGGGACCAGAGAGACTGTACAACATTTATGATAAGGAGATGCTTGCTATCATGCATGCCTTGGCAAAATTTAGGCAATATCTAGTGGGCAGCAAATTTTGCATCAAAACGGACCACAACAGTTTGAGACATTTCTTGGGGCAACGAGACCTCAATGATCATCAGCAGAAGTGGGTGAGTAAAATACAGGCATATGACTTTGACATCTCTTTCATCAAGGGCACCCAGAATGTTGTGGCCGATGCTCTTTCACGCAGGCCGTATTTGAGTACCATGGTCCACATTACAGAGGATTGGTGACATATGATTGTGGTAGAGTATGCCAAGTATACATGGGCATCTAGCAATGTTGAGGGATCGACGGTTGACACCAGATATACTCTTGTGGATGACTTGATCATTTACAAGAACAGGGTTTATTTGATCCCAGGATCATCGATGAAGAACATTATCATGCCAGCTTTTCATGATATACCTACTGCAGGACATCCTGGATATTTTAATACTTACAGACTGATTAGGGAGAGATTCACATGGAAAGGCCTCAAAGCAGATGTTCTTCAGTATGTGCGTGAGTGCCTTGTTTGTCAGTAGAACAAGCAGGAGAACACATACCCAGCAGGATTGTTGCGGCCACTTCCAATTCCTAACAGGAAGTGGGAGTGTTTGTCGATGGATTTCATTACGGGCTTGCCTAAAGCCCAAGGACGAGATTGCATATATGTAGTTGTGGATCGGTTAACGAAGTATGCTCACTTCTTCCCGATTACCACCACACATACAGCTACATAGGTAGCAGAGGTTTTCTTTCGAGAGGTATTCTGACTGCATGGATTACCTCAGAGCATAGTGAGCGACAGGGATAGTCGGTTCCTGAGTCACTTCTGGCAGGAGGTGTTTCGACTTTGTGGGACCAAGCTTACACCTAGCACCAGGTACCACCCGCAGACCGATGGACAGACAGAGATAGTGAACAAATGGGTGGAGGGATACCTCAGGAACTACATTGCAGGGCAGCAAAAAGCTTGGGTCAAGTGGATTCATCTGTGCGAGTATTGCTATAATACCACTTTCCACATGACCATTCAGATGTCTCCTTTTATGGCATTGTACGGGTATGAGGCACCGAGTTTTCTAGATTTGCTACTGAGCGATAGTAGAGTGTCGAGTGCTGGGGACCTATTGTAGGAGAGTCAGGATATTATGAGGACTCTCAAGGAGAATATTGCTAAGGCACAGAATCAATAGAAGTAGTATGCAGATCAGCGGAGGACCGAGAGATCTTTTGAGGTGGGTGACATGGTCTATCTTATGCTGCAGCCTTATCGACAATCTACTCTTAAGAAGAGTGGGGCAAAGAAGCTTAAGCCACGTTACTACAGTCCTTTTCGGATCCTGAGATGTGTTGGAGAGATGGCTTATGAGCTAGAGCTTCCGACAG
This sequence comes from Torreya grandis, assembly GCA_037957365.1. Taxonomy (NCBI): domain Eukaryota; kingdom Viridiplantae; phylum Streptophyta; class Pinopsida; order Cupressales; family Taxaceae; genus Torreya; species Torreya grandis. The sequence goes on along the minus strand of JARHVA010008473.1, from coordinate 276,662 downwards.
AGAGCAAGGTACACAATGTCTTTCATGTATCACGCCTCAAAAAGGCGTTAGGACACCGTGTGATACCTTCTATAGTTTTACCTCCCTTAGATGATGAGGGAAAATTGATTTTAGTACCTGAGTCCATCTTGGAATATAGAGAGAGACAGTTGCATCGGAGGACTATCAGGGAATATTTGGTAAAGTGGAAAGATTTGCCAGTTGAGGATGCGACATGGGAAGGCGAAGATATTCTACAGCATCCAGAGTTGAGATTGCTTGAGGACAAGCAATTTCAGGAGGGGCGAACTGTCATGTCCACTTCTAGTTGACATCTTTTCGAGTGAAGGATTAGCCTATTATGCGACCCTCGTAGGCTGATGGGATGGATATAGGGTCTTGATGGAGATGGGTTGGCTTTCGTTTGGGCTCTTTCGGACATGAATTAAAGGAGATATTAATATTTGATTGATTTAATCAAATATTAATTATTTGGTCTAATTTTAATTAATTATTAATTAATTATTAATTATTAATTATTAATTATTAATTATTTATTATTGGGTCTAATTTTAGGATCCTCATTCTAATTTAAGAATTGGTCTAATTTTAAGACCCTAGTTCTAAATTAAGGAAGCCCCAGTTTAATTTAAGGGAATCTAATTTTAGCAAGCACATCTTTGGAGGTGTATAAGAATCTCTCATGGGAGAGAGTTTGTATTCATGATTATTATTTTATATTGATTCTTGTTAAGAAATTCTTCTGTGAAGAATGAGCCAAGGGTTCCAGGATTCCAATTGCATTGAAGAACGTCAACTCTTCATTGTGTGCGATTCAGAGGTTGTGAAAGATCAGCCGATCTATTGCCAAATTGAGAGATAACTTCACCCAGAAGTTATCATAGTATTACAGGTATTTGAGAGATAACTTCACTCAGAAGCTATCACAAGGGTTTACAGGTATTTTCATTATTTTTGGGTTTTGATTCAAGAATGATCCAGATATAGATCTTTTGTGTTAGCCCATAATTCTACAGATCAGGATCAAGCATACAGGTTGGGTGATATTAGCGGTTGTACGACTTCCGTACAGATTCATGAAAATCCATACGCATCTACAGAAAGTTTAGGCACCGACATCGACAAACAGAGACCTACAAAGACCGACAATGGTCAACATATCACCGACGTCAGCCAGTTAACGACTACAGGTCGATCGACGACGGCAATATAACGGACGTCGGCGACTGTGTTTTTTTACACAGCAAGCTGAGACGAACCAAAATCAGATTTCTTTCCCAGTTTGCGGAAAATTCAGGCTATTCAGGCCGTACTTTCAATATTCTTTGTATACTTGACAGAGGACCTCTATTGTAAGCTTATGAGCAAATAAATAAGAGTTTATACTGTGATTTATTTATCTAATTGAAGATATTTTGCAGAAATTCAAATAAGCAATTCAGAGCTTTTGTTTTGATATTCGAAGGGATATTACAAAATATTCATTATACATAGATATAAATATCCACCATTGCAGATTACTCACATCTCATAAAACATCATATTTGTTTAGGTTAAGCCAATATCATAGCTAAAGAGGATGAGTATTAGAAAATAATTGTTTAGAAAGCCATTGAAATTTAAAAAGGCCAAATAACCTAAATATAGACTATGGTTTTGGAATGCAGGAATCATGATGTCTAATCATTAATTTAATTATTTTGAGAATTTAAGAAGCTCACATGGTGGGTAAAAATAAAAAATACTAACAGAATGGTGTTTGTTTCATTAGTCTTTGAATGGTATAATATTAATTTTAAAATAGAATATTGAGAAAGGCCAAATGCATACCTTTTTCCTTCTATAGTCTGATCATCATTATTTATGGTTGGATTCTATTCTTTCCCTAAGGATTGACAAACATATAATGTCTAAAACGTGAATTCAAAATAATTTTAACATAATCAATCCATAACTTTATCTCTAAAATATATAATATCATGGAAATATTCATAATACAAAAATGTGAATTTAAAATAATTTTAACATGATCAATCCATAATTTTATCTCCCAAACATATAATATCATAGAAGTATTCATAATGTCATTTTGTATTGTTTATTCTTAACATCCTCCTACAAAGTAGATTATCCAACTAAATAAAATTATTTATTATGGCCATATTGCGTTAGCTAATCCAATACATTTTGATATCTCTTGTTTCAATTCCCAACTATATTGACCAACCTCATATAGCATGTTTTTAGCATTCATGTGCAATTAACTCACCCTCCAAATCAATACAAGTGATATTTTAACGGAACCTATCCAATACTAATCAAAAGGGAAAACCCATTAGGATTTTAAAATATTTGAAACAAAAATCCTAAATATATGGAACTAACCATCTTGATTTATTTTTTAAAAATAATTTAATTATTTATAATTTTTCGATGACTCAAGATCAAATTATAATAAAATTTTATGTGAATTCTACTAGATCCAAATGATATAAGCCATATAACAATCCTAAAACTGCAAGATATTCAAACCTACTCGAAGACCATAACATGGTTGAGGAATGTGACATAGAGTATATAAACGAGACAATAATCTATCTCCACAAGCATCTTAACCATAAGGGAAAACACCCTACATTTGTGTATCACCCCAGGATGGGACACCATGTGGAGTGTCCTCATTTTCATACTCTCGAATCTTATACGCAACTTAGGGAAAATTAATTTGTCTTCCTAGTTTATTTCCTCATCCACCATTTCTAGTATAACAAGTGCCCTGTTGCGGCAGAAGTACCTGCTGTAATAGAGGGGCTATGTTTGTTAGAGATATATGCTTTTGTTCTATTGAAACTTGCAATCTTCACATTCAAACCTGTTAGAATTTTGATTATTCAATTGCTCTTGACATTTCATAGAAGATTGATTACTCTATTGCTGTTGACATTTTTTTATCATAACAATAGTAGACAATTCGAGGTAGACCAAAAAAAAGGAATTACTGCCAAATGCAAAGCTTTTCCAAATTTTTAATAAAATTAATTAAAAAACATAGAATATAAGATTTAAAAACATAGAAAATACAATCAACTCAGAAGCCCATGAAAAACATATTTGGAAAACAAACAGGTTAACAAGGCAATGAGCTTATGACATCTTTTTGTTCTTGGTTTTGGCATCTAAATCTGTCTAGAGAAAAATACTAAGTAGACATACATGTACAATCAGATTGACTTTACAACACAAATATCTGTATGCCCACACTAGTAAATAATCCGCCAAAAATGTTGCTTATAGCAACCACCATGGAAGACTATGAAAAACAGTTCGCCGAACTGAAAAAGTAATTGCCATGCTAACATAGAGTATGGATATGCGATCTCCAAACTATTTTCTAGATACCCCCCCCACCGCATATATGGATATTACGAGTATGGCACAACATAAATTAATTCAATGCAACGTATGGCAAATGCATGACAGCCAGGTATTCAGTAATAATATTCTTTTAACACTGCAAATCAATTACAACCAGAATAGAATAGAACAGTTGGAAGGCTTTGTATTTGTATATTCCATTATGGTTACACAGATATATGCCTGTTTTTATAATCTGTAGGTATTCATAAAAGGTAAAATAAATACCTGTTAACTGATGCAGGCAAAAAAAGCGATGCAGGTAAAATTGCCGATTGTATATGAACACAACGGACATTATCAATATGGGAAGAAGTTGATCAATTTTTTTTAATTAATCATCAGTTGCCACTGAAGTGCAGGCATTGGCAATAGCAACTACATGTACCTTATTTTTGCCTCTTCCTTTTGGGGCAAAACTCTACAATAGGTGGTTCATCTATAAAACACAAACCTGTTTGCCATGATAGCTATTCAGTGCTCGGTGGAGAAAGCAGTGCTGAAAATTTCAAATTTCAGAATGTTTTATAAGAGAACAGACTACAAGACTATCTTTATTTACAACATTGGTCACTGCCATCCAATTATAAGTGTGGAAACAAAAATAAGAAACACCTGTTCATTTTCCAGTTGGTCACTCGGGGCGTATGCAGCCATCAAATTTCATGAAACATAGTTGTTTTGTTATACCTATGACAAAATTCCTCTCTTTTTTGATTGGCTACTGCATATCAAGTATATTGCCTCCTTAATTGCAACTAGTGAAATAATAAAAAATTACAAAACACTAAACACTGCTTCAATTTTTGTCATAGCACAAATTCCCATTGACTGTTGACTGCAGTCAAATGAAAATAATAGCGCCAGGTGATTACAATAGTACCTGACCAACAGGTACTAAAAATTGAAATGACATGTCTCACTTTTTGTGCGCCTACCCAAACTTATAATTGTAATACAAATAGTAATATTATGTCTAGTGAATCTTGATATAACCCTAAAGCCTCTAAGTATAACCAAACTACTCTCCATCCTAATCAAATTATATTAGAAGCATTGAGTCAAATGGATACCATTCAAACCGATAATAGTGCTCGGATGATGAAATCCAAAACCAACTTTTGAAAATGCGCAATAAACATTAAAATCTTAAATGGGCCATGCAAAATCAAAATTCCCCCAACCTACTTCAGATATAGACATGGTAATATCATTCGACAACCCTCACTTTGCAATAAAATCATTAAATACGTTCAAATTGGGCCCTTAGTTCTTAAAAATTTAAACTTTTAAATATGTGTCATCACCCCTATGATGTCGTGTAATGCATCCATTGATCCCTTAATTTAAATTTTAAAGCATTCGATAACTTTTATAAATAATATATTAAACTCAACACATTTTTCACTCCAAAAATACATTTCAAAACCTCATGAGGTGAGGGTTTAGATTGGTAACATCAAATAAATTCTAATTTTATTTAGAGTTTGGAAGACTTAGTTAATGCATTCATCCAATAGTTTTAATTCAGATATTTCCATTGAAAATAATTATCTAAATACATCAATTTTAATTAAAAATGAAACAAGACTTTGAAAGCATTTATGAAATGTTAGAAAGCATTAAAAAATAAGTTTGAGCACATATGTATGAAGACATTCTATTTCACATTTTCGCCAATACGTTAAATGTAATATTACAATATATAATCATGTATATTTATTAAAACTATTTTGACAAAGCCTTAGATCAATTTAAACATCACTATTTAATTATAAGGATATTTTATCCTACCCAACCTAATATTGGTACTCAAATGCTTATGAAATTCTAAAATAAAAATGTTACAAATGATGGTGTATTTGATACTAATGAGTAAGGAAAACCATGAATTTTATTTTACTAGAAATTTCAAATGAGATAAATATCTCCCCACCTCTCATTGAAAGTCCTTTCTAGCATCCTCCTCCTTTATAATTCAACAATTATGAAATCCATAAGTATCTTTCCTTAATTGAGATTAGGGAATGTTTTTTTCGATCTTCGCCTAGAGATTTTTCTTCTTCCTCTCCCAGTGCTAATTGGCATGGTTCTATTTTTTTGTTTCTCATAAATTGATTTCATTATATTGATACTTGAAAAAATATTAAAATATATCTTTTAAAGTTTTTCTATGTTAAAATTTGATCATTAATCCATGATTAAAGAGTGATACCAATCCTATGATACAATAACTAAGCATAATTACATCAAGGTAAATTATGATGAACCTCAAGAATCCAATTCTCACCTTACCTTCTATTCCAATCCAATTACAAATGATACTCAAAATAAAAATCCTAACAAATAAAATAAAAATTACATTAAAAATAAAAATCAACCCCCTTCCTAACCAACTACTAATTCTTTTGAAACCATGGTTAATATTCATTTTTTCATTTATGTAGACATCTTTATAAACATAAATAATATGAATGTTTCCTCATACAATAATCCTAATCATATTAAGCCTCATAACCCTTATAAAATATATAAAATAATAAAGGATAATCCTCCACATACTTTTTTAGCTATTATATCTAAAGAAATTATCATTTCCATTCTTTTAGATAGGCCAACTATAATGTCCAACCTAGTAGAGTTCCCTACCTTCATAATTGTATTATCCAACTCAATGCAATTTTACTATCCATAATCATATTTTCATACTGATATTGATATTATATTCCATCAATAAGATTAGTTCCAATTATATCAACCAAGACTATACATTATGTTCCATTCATGTTTATGTTTATAATGTATTGTTAAGCTTATTATAGTCTATTTATACCCCTAATGATGATCATATTGTATCAACCAAGCCTATAAAAATTGTTTACAATGTCCGCGTGCTACCAATTGTATCATCCAATATGATATAGTTAGATCAACCCACATCAATTATAATGAACGTGTTGATACCATACTATTTAACTCAAAATCAAATTTATTAAGGTTCCCATTAAAAATTTAGTTCCTTTTTATAGTCCTATCTATATTATATTGGCTATGATGAATGGGATATCGTATACAAAATTTATTGCTTCTCATCTAAACTTATATTTTTCAAGTTCATGAGGACTTATCTATATCAAAAAAACCATATTATGTTGATTATATTTGACATGAACATTCACAAAATACGACCTATGGGGAAATAAGATACCTTTTTCAAGTCTAATGAAAGCATTTTATATCAATACAAATAGATATACATTCAGGTTGATCACACTAAACATGCATCTACTTCCCTTAAAAATTTTATCGCACATATCACGCTTGACTAAATATTGTTTTTCAATGATGTCCCTCCTTTTCTATTAGTACATAATTCGGTGATATTCAAAGCAAGAAATCCCTCGTATATGAAGAATATGGCACTTGTGTTACCTCCATGGACCTCATTAAAATCTTAGTATATTATTAATGAAACCTTAAGTCTACCCAAATCATGTTTGAAGGATATGACCTCCATGTACATAATTTCTTAACTTACTTATACATAGTGTCTTTTTTCTTACTTGTACATAGCTTATTTCAAAATAGAAAAAATAATATAATATGTCAAAATACAAAAACATTCAAATAACTCAAACCACCAAAAAATTTCTAACTATATGCATTATCCATGCTTTATATTTCTACTACCATGATAGACTTGCATTTTGTTATTCTATGCTATTATTTATCAATTTATCTACATTACCATGCTTCACATGATCTTCTTTGAGTGGGTACAATGACATCTAGATCCTTGATTTGTTTACTCTACCCATTAAGGGGGCATCCTACTTCTACATTCGACACATACATTAACATATCTACCCATCAAGGGCATCTTCTACATGACTACACCATCCAGGTTATGTCATTCCTACACCACACACTCTAGTTATCATGTTGATATAAATTGATTACTAGCTTACATATATTATTCTATCGACACTCACTAGTATATAACACTTGTCTATTTCTTAGCATCTACCTCGTCTTGTACTACATGTTTTTCATACTTTCACTTCTTGCTTTGATTACTTAGATACGACAGTATTTCCAACATTTACATGCCTTCCTTTCTTTCTTTAACTAGCTAGATGTGATTTCATTTCTCAGTTCTTATTTTATTACTTGTGTGTGCTTTAGGACATTTGTCAATGTGCTTTTCTTCTACTCTTGAATGTGCTTGTAGCCCTCATGCCAATCTTTCTTGCTTACAATTGTATGTATATGTGGGCATTTAAACATGCCTTGTATGCTTGTTTTTTTTCTAGTTTGAGTGACATGTGCCCATGTCCCTTATTTGTTTATCCCCTTGGCCACTTTTGTATCCTTATCTTTTATTTCCTTATGTGCTTGTTTTATTTTTTGTTTCTTAGTTGTTTGCAATGCTATGATCCACATCATGAATTATCTTGCATTTTTGGATGCCATGATGGAAATAAAGCTCCATCCCTCCTTAAAAACTAACCAAATTTCCACTTTTAGTTTAATATATTGCACATACTATTAAATTGTTACACCTATCTAGGCATACCCCTATTGATCTAATAATCTTTGATACAAACTATGTTATGTTTTGAGACATCTTTTGGATTATCATTGGTATATCATGTATTTCTCAGCATAACACACTTGCATGGATTTTTATTCTAAGGGTAATCATTATAGGGTCTTCATTCCTACCCTTAGAAAAGGGGGTAACAAACATGAGTTTTGTCATAGATATCAAAGCCTTCCATCGGTCAAAAATCAATTTTTAGAACACTTAGAACAATAATAAAAGTTGAAAACATACATAAAATACTAGAAAAATTGTAACAAAAACTAAATATTCATATAAAAATTAAAAGACAAGAGCAATAGAATTGGATAACAATGCTAGACACCAAAGTGTCCACTTTTTAGTGATCCAATCCAAATAGAAAAAATCCTAGAATTTTTAGAAATAGACAGAAAGGTAAGGTCAATTAATTTTTTGTCATCTATAACTCAGTTTAAATTGGGTAGTTTTAGTATAGTTTTAGTTATATTATCTAGACATAGGGGGTATCATGCATGACATGATGGATCTCACTTCTATTTTTAGATTAGGTAGTTGATAAACTTCTAGATCAGAATCCATGTTACAAACAATAGTGATTGGGGGAAATGAACATGACATATTTGCCATATTTTATTTTCATTTAATTGTATTACCCAAGTATTCTCAGCAGTTGTATGCCTTATTCCATCTATAGGTGATTGACGTCATTTTAGAGTGGCTTTCATATAAGCCTAGTTATCAATTTTAGAGTGGATTTCATACAAGCCTAATCTCCACCTTTTAGAGTGGCCAATATTGGCTTAGTTCTCAGAACACATTCAGATATCCATACCACATTGTCAAATTAAAAAGCATTCATGGGCCTTATGATCCATCTCATACGACACACATTCAGACTGGTATCAGTTCATAGTTCACACTTAGTGGGTAGTAATGGAGTCAAAGGACTAGCTACCCTTTGTATTTTTGATCCACCAATTCAGAGGGATTGGACACAGTAAAAACATCAATTAAAACACTCATGATAACATAATTTCATACGAAGTGGGTGATAATGGGCCAAAGGGCCAAGCTTTGTATTTTTGAGCCACCCTTGGTGAATTGAGCACTCATCTTCATTCATGATATTACTCTTCGTATAGCACATGCCCAACATCACTCAAAATAACTTAACGTCACAATAGGTTTTATATTAGTTCACATACTTGGTGAGGTGTATTCATTCCTTTATTTCCCTCTCTCTTTTATCCAAACTTTATTCATTCTTATTTTAAACATAACATGTCTAGTAAGAACTGCTCTACTCCTTGTTTTATTTTACATTTTTATGCTTCACATTGTGATCTCTCTATGATCACTCAATATCAAACATATTCACAGGCTTCACCCTTATAGGTAAATTTAGGTACACTTTCCATTTTTCCTTTATCCAAAAATCTTGATTTGCTGCATCACTAAAATAAAAGGGGGGAAATGTATTTATATAAAATGCCTAAATTGGTAGTTTGAGTGTGGATTGAGACACCCCATTTATAGGTCATTTTTACATGCTCTTGTGACTCTTCTAAACAATTTTTTCTAAAATAATTTAAACTACATAATATAGTGCATATCATAGAATAATAATTTAAACATAATTATATTATTATGGATATCATAGAATGCATGGGAATCACATAGATTCATGTTTGGCATTGAAAAAACATATGTAATAGATAATTGCTAATGAGGACCTTATACAAGGTAAATCCATCAATCAATCCATAGTAACACAAGAACACATTCACAAAGGTCAAATTTAGAAATAGTACAAAAGTGGTTAACAAAGCATAACTCAGAACAACAAAAGGATCAAAAATCAAAATCATAGCAAGAAACAATACCAAAATCATAGGTAAAGCATGAAAAAGATGTAAATATACGTCTCCAAAATGAGATTCAACTTTAAAAGTAGTATGGGTTTGGTCGAAAATATCTACAATGGTTTGATTATCAAGGTCAAGGGTTGGGAAAGCATGCTCAAGGCATCACTACTCCTATTATAGTGGTTCATAATGTTCATCACCAATGTTTAGGATTTATTGAACATCCTATGAAAAATCATTCACATACATAATTTATCAAAGGAAAATATCCAAATAATATAAAATTCAACACTAGCATTCCATTGGTTCAAAATCAAGATGTTAATGATGAGTGGAACAATATAGGTTATTGTGATCTCCAAGATACCAAAAATAAATATAAATATTTAGATTCATATTAAAAGCCATTCCTTCATGATTAAAAATCATGAAGGTTACTTTGTTTGATATAAGACACCATGACAATGAGTCTCTTTCGAGACTCATCAGTTAGTATCATTTTTTCTCAACTTACTTGTACATAATTTCTCTGCTTATTTGTAGATAGTTTATTTTTTATAACTTATACATAAATTATTTAAAAATACCAAAAATAATATAACATACAAAAATACAAAAAAAAATCAAATAATGCAAAACAACAATAACTTTTAAATTGTATACATTATCCATGCTTTACATTTCTACGGCCATGCTAGACTTACATTTTATTTTTCTATGCTATTTTTTGTTGATTTATCTACATTATCATGCTTCACTTGATGTTATTTGAGTGTGTAAATTGACACCCATATCATTGATTGCTTCACTTTACCCATTCAGGGGGCATCCTACTTCTAAATTTGAGACATTCATTGACATATCTACCCATGAAGGGCATCTTCTACATGACTACATCATCCAAGTAATGTCATTACTACATCACACACTCTAGTTATCATGTTGATATACATTAATTAATAGATTACATATATTATTCTATTGATACTCACTAGTATATAGCACTTGCATATTTCTTAGCATTTACCTAGTTTTTTACTACATGTTTTGCATAATTTCACTTCTTTATTTGATTAGTTATATACGATAGTATTTATAGAATTTAAATTTATTTATTTCTTTATTTGATTATCTAGATGTGATTGCATTCCTCAATTCCTATTTTTTTATTTGTGTGTGTCTTAGGAAATTTATCAGTGTCCTTCTCCTGTACTCTTGTATATGCTTGTGGCCCTCATGTCAATCTTGCTTGTTTGAAATTGTATGTGTATGTGGGAATTTGAACATGCCTTGTATGCTTGATTTTTCCATTTTGAATGATGTGTGATCATGTACCTTGTTTTCTTGGGCCCTTGGAATCTTTTATATCCTTCTTTATTCTTGCCCCATGTGCTTGTTTGCTTGTTTGCCTCTCATTTGTTTGCATTGTTATGATCCACATCATGTAATATCTTGCCTTCTTAGATGCCATGATGGACATCATGCTCCATCCCTCCTTATAAAATAACTAAATTTCTAATTTTAGTTCATTATAATGCATATGTTAATACATTGTTACATCTACCTAGGCATACCCCTATTCATCTAACAATCTTGAATACAAACTATGTTATATCTTGAGACATCTTTTGGATTATCATTGCTATATCATGTATTTCATAGCATAAAACACTTATAGGGATATTTATTCTAAGGGAATTCATTGTAGGGTCTTCATTCCTACCCTCAAAAGAGAGGGAAATAAATAAGTGTTTTATTATACAGATCAGAGCCCTCTACTAGTCAAAAATCAGTTTTTAGAACACTCAAAACATCAATTAGAATTCAAAACATGTAGAATAGACAAGAAAATAGTAAAAAATACATAATAGTCATAAAAAATAATAAAGGACAAGAGCACTATAATTAGAAAATAGTATCAAATACCAAAGTATCCATTTTTCAATGCTCTTATCCAAACAACCAAAAACCCATAATTTTTAGAAATAGGTAGAAAGGTAAGGTTAATTACAATTTTGTGAGCTACAGTTCAGTTTAGATTAGGAAATTTTGGAATAGTTTTAATCAAATTATCTAGATATAGGGGCATCATGCATGACATGATGTCCCTCACTTCTATTTTTATATTAGGTAGTTGGTACAACTTCTTGATCAAATCCATGTTATAAAAACTAGTGATTGGGGGCAATGCGCATGGCACATTTACCTTATTTTATTTTCAATTAATTGTATTACCCAGGTATTCTCATTAGTTATGTGCCTTATTCCATATGTAGGTGGTTGGCATCATTTTAGAGAGGATTTTATATAAGCCTAGTTCTTATTTTTGAAGTGGCATTCATACAAGCCTAATCTCCACCTTTTGGAGTGGCCAAGATTGGCCTAGTTCTCAACACACATTTTGATATCCATGAAACAATGTCAAATTAGTGATCATTCATTAGATTTATGAGCCATTTCATGTGACACACATTCATACCAGTATTAGTTCATAGTTCACACTTAGTGGGAAATGATGGAGCCAAAGGACTAGCTAGCATTTGTATTCTTGAGACACCTACCTAGAGGGATTGAACACATAGTCTAAGCATTGATTAACATGTGCATGATCATATATCTACACACTTACTAGGCAATGATGGAGCTAAATTTACAACCTTGGGGAATTGAGCATTCAACTCCATTCATGATATTACTCTTACCTTCTTTTCTTTTCAGTTAATTGTATTACCCAACTATTCTCATTAGTTATGTGCCTTATTACATATGTAGGTGGTTGGCATCATTTTAGAGAGGATTTTATATAATCCTAGTTTTTATTTTTGAAGTGGCATTCATACAAGCCTAATCTCCACCTTTTGGAGTGGCCAAGATTTGCCTAGTTCTCAACACACATTCTGCTATCCATGACACATTGTCAAATTAATGATCATTCATTGGATTTATGATCCATTTAATTTGACACACATTCATACCAGTATTAGTTCATAGTTCACACTTAGTGGGAAATGATGGAGCCAAAGGACTAGCTAGCATTTATATTTCTGAGACACCTACTTAGAGGGATTGAACACATAGTCCAAGCATTGATTACCACATGGATGATCATATATCTACACACTTATTGGACAATTATGGAGCTGAAGTTACAACCTTTATATTCTTGAGCCACCCTTGGGGAATTAGGCATTTAGCTCCATTCGTGATATTACTCTTGGTACAACACATACCCAACATCATTCAACATCACTCAACATCACTCAACGTAACTCGAAATCATAATAGGTTTTATATTTGTTCACATACTTGATGAGGTGTATTCATTCCTTTTTCTTCTTCTCTATTTCACCTAGCTTTTATATTTTCTTATTTTAGACATAGCATGTCTATTAATAGCTGATCTACTCCTTTTTTCTAGCATATTTATGCTTCACACTATGCTCTCTCTACACAAACTCAACATCATACATATTCATGGGACTCACCCTTGCAAGTAAGATTAGGTAAATTTTCTATTTTGCCTTTATATTAGTATATCCCTTTGTTGTATCAATAGAATAAAGGCGGGGTAAATGTAGTCATATAAAATGTCCAAATTGGTAGTTTTAGTGTGGCTTTTGACACCCCATCTATAGGTCCTTGGATAGTCTTACAACCCCTGTAGACATCCTTTGGCTCATTAATAGTCATACATAACCTTTTGAACCCTGATTCCACCTCAGTTAGATAGTATTCTTTGTGCCAATCCAATTCTCCTAGGTCTTGATCCTATAGGATAGGATTTCCCAATTTGGACTATAGTGTTGAGCACCAAAGTGTCCTATTTTTAACACTCCTATCCATTTGCACTTTAACACTTAATTTTAATTTTCATCTGATCCTTATCCTTAATTATCTTAACTTGGCATGAATACATCTAACCCATGACCAACTATTCCCATACTGAAACATGGTACAATTCTTATCATCATAGTTTGACTACTTTTCTATAAAAATTATACCAAGAAAAGACAAATGACATTTAAATGAAATGGAAAGTGTCGTATATATGATTCTTATCAATATCAAAGATGATCAAGATATTTTAAAAATTAAATGATTACAAACACCATCAATATCCATACAGATTTGATTTCCCTTTCTGTCTTAGCCACTACACATAGTTTTGCAACTCTAAAATGGTTCTATGATATGTATAACTTTATAAACAAATCTATTACACTAAACACTTTCTCATGAAATGACAAATGTAAGTTACACAAATAATCACTCCATTATGTAATCATTGGTGAGGACATTTTTAAGTGATATTTCAATAGACAATTGCTTTGATGCTTGACTTCAACAAAAGACAAAATTGATCTTACAAAGATATACGATCGTGAGTGTGATGGTCACTTCATTTGAAAGCCCATGTCATAAAAATTACTTTGATAGGCATACTACTAGCCCACCATGCAAGATGAATGTTCAAAATATGTGGAGTTATGTGATAAATTTCAACTACATAGTAACCTACTGTATGTACCATCCCAAAAATTGTATCATATTGTCTCTCCATGGCCATTTATGTTATGTGGATTTGATCTTATTAGAAATATAAACCCTAAGTCCACCAATATACATAAGTTCATCATCATAGCTAAAAAATACTTTACAAAGTGGTTGGAAGCCAATGCACTTCAATCTACCATAGGTGATCACATTCATGGCTTCCTCATGACTCATATTATTTCACACTTCAACTTACCCATAGCTATCATTTCTGATAATGGAACATCATTCAAGAAAAATACTGTCAAGAATTTTTTCACAAAATATAATATTAAACACATGTTCTCCACTCCATACTACCCACAAGGAAATGATCAAGAATAGGCTACCAATAAAACCATTAAAAAAAATTTAAGAACAATAGTGACCAAATTTGGAGATGATTGGCACAATCAACTAGTTTTTGCATTATGGGCTTAATGCACAAGTATTTGTAAGCCCAGATAAGCCACTCCTTATTCACTCATTTATGGTACAAAGGTAGTTTTACCATTGGAATTATAAATCCCATCTCTGCATGTCTCCTTGAAAGGTATCCTCATAGATGACCAGTATCATGAAAAACATTTACACTAGGTCAAGTAATTAAACCATACACACATCTAAGAAGCTAAACATCCTAGGATCTACTAGCAATGTCTACAACGATCCTACAAAAAATGAGTTCATACTAGAGAGTTCAAATTTAATGATCTCATTCTCAAAACCTCATTATTTAAAAGCTTATCCCTAAAGTGTATCATCTAGCCTCATTTAAAGGAAATAAACACAAAAATCTAATGAATATTACTTATTTACACACATTCCATTTATAGTCTTTCATTACAGACATTTTATTGTACATAGTTCATTTCAACTTGTGCATAGTTTCTTTCTACTTGTACATAATTTCTCAACTTAATTTTACATAGTTTCTTTCTACTTGTACATAATTTCTCAACTTAATTGTACGTAGTTTCTTCCTGCTTTCTTGTACATAATTTCTTAACTTACTTGTAAATAGTGTCTTTTTTCTTACTTGTAGATAGCAATATTTCAAAATACCAAATACAATATAATATTTCAAAATACTAAAAACAATATAACATGTCAAAATAAAAAAAGCATTCTAATAACTCAAAACACCCAAAACTTTTCAACTGTATGCATTATCCATGCTTTACATTTCTACTACCATGATAGACTTACATTTTGCTATTATATATTATTGTTTGTCTATTTATCTACATTACCATTCTTCACCTGATCTTCTTTAAGTGTGTGCAGTGATACCTAGATCATCGATTGCTTCACTCTACCCATTGAGGGGGCATCCTAATTCTACTTTTGAGATATACATCGACATATCTACCCACTAGGGTCATCTTATACATGACTACACCATCTAGGTTATGTAATTACTACACCACATAGTCTAGTTATCATGTTAATCTACATTACTTATTGGCTTACAAAGATTATTATATCGACACTCACTAATATATACCACTTGTGTATTTCTTAGCATCTACCTAGTCTTGTAATACATGTTTTACATACTTTCCCTTCTTAATTTGATTAGCTATATGTGTTAGTGTTTCCACCATTTACATGCCTTCCTTTATTATTTTTGAGTATCTAGATGTGATTGAATTTCTTAGTTCCTATTTTGTTACTTGTGTGTGCCTTAAACAAATTTCCAATGTCCTTTGGTTGTAATATTGTACGTGCTTGTAACCCTTGCGCCAATCTTACTTGTTTAGAATTTTATGTGTATGTGGGCATTTGAACATGTATTTTTTGTTTCCTTTCCTATTTTTATTGATATGTACCCATGTCCCTTGTTTTTTTGGCCCCTTGGGCTCTCTTATATGCTTCTTGCTTCTTCCTTTATGTGCTTGTTTGCTTCTTAGTTATTTTCAATTCCATGATCCACATCATCAATTATCTTGACTTCTTGGATGCCATGATGGACATCATGATCCATCCATCCTTAACAACTAACTAGATTTCCATTTTTAGTTTAGTATACTTCACATGTTATTACATTGTTACATCTATATAGGCATGCCCTTGTTGATCTAATAATCTCTAATACAAGCTATGTTATATCATTAGACATCTTTTAGATTATCATCACTATATCATGTATTTATTAGCATCACATTCTTGTAGGGTTATTTATTTTAAGGGCAGTCATTACAGGGTCTTCATTCCTACCCTTAGAAGAGGGGGCAACAAACATGGATTTTGTCATAGAGATCAAAGCCCTATACCAATCAAAAATTAGTTTCTAAAACATTAATAACAATAATCAAAATTCAAATCATGTAGAATAGACCAAAAAATAGTAGCAAATATAGAACAGTCTTTAGAAATTGTAAAGGGCAAAAGTACCATAATTGGACAATAGTGCCAAACACCAAAGTGACCACTTTTTAGTGCTTCTATCCAAATAGACAAAAAATTGAATTTTCAAAAACAAATACAAAGGTAAGGTCAATTAAAATTTTGTTAGCTACAGTTTAGTATAGATAAGGTAGTTTTAGTGCAATTTTACGTAGATTATCCAGATATAGAGGGAATCATGTACAACATGATGGATCTCACTTCTAATTTTAGATTAGGCATTCAATATAACTTCCAAATCAAAATCCATGTTATAGACACTAGTGATTGGGGGCAATGTGCATGGCACATTTGTCTTTTTTTATTTTTAATTTATTGTATTACCTAGGTATTCTCAATAATTATGTGCCTTATTTCATACACAAGTGGTTGGATTCATTTTAGAGTGCCTCTCATATAAGCCTAGTTCTCAATTTTTTAGTGGCTTTTATACAAGCCTAATTTCCACCTTTTAGAGTGCCCAAGATGGCCTAGTTATCAGGACACATTCAACTATGCATACCACATTATCAAATTATAAATCATTCATGGGATTCATAAACCATCGCATATGACACACAGTCATACTAATATTAGTTCATAGTTCACACTTAAGTGTAAATGATGGATCCAAAGGACTAGTTAGCCTTTGTATTCTTCAGCCGCCTACTCAAAAGGATTGAATGCATAGTTCAAACATTGATTAACACATGCATGATCACATAGATTTACTTAGTAGGAGATGATGGAGCCAAAGGGACAACCTTTGTATACTTGAGCCACCCTTAGGGAATTGAGAACTCATCTACGTTCATGATATTACTCTTGGAACATCACATGATTAACATCACTCAACATCACTCAACATCACAATAGGTTTTGTATTGCTTCACATACCTAGTGAGGTGTATTGATTCCTTTCTCTTCCTATTTATTTTACCCAACCTTTATACTTTCTTATTTTAAACATAACATGTCTAGTAAGAATTTATTTACTCCTTGTTTTATTTTATATATTTACACTTCACATTGTGATTTCTCTATGCAAATTCAGTATCACACATCTTCATGGGCTTCACCCTTGTAGGTAAGTCTAAGTATGCTTTCTATTTTTTATTTATCCTAGTATATCTATTTGTTGCATCACTAGAATAAAGGGGGGAAAATATAGTCATACAAAATATCTAAATTTGTAGTTTGAGTGTGGTTTACAAAACCCCATCCATAGGTCCTTTTACTATGCTATTATGACCCTTATAAACACCTTTTTGCTCACTAATAGTCATATGAAACCTTTGGAACCCTGATTCCACCTCAGCCAAATATTATTACCTATCTCAATCCTATTACCCTAGGTCTTGAGCCTATTGGATAAGAGCACCCCATTTAGACTATAGCACTGGCCACTAAGGTGTCCCATTTTTAGTGATCCTATCCTTTTGTATTTTGAGCCCCAATGGTCATTTTCATCTAGTCTGTATACTTAATTAAGTTAGCTTAGCATGAATACATATGAACCATGACCAATTATTCCCAATAAAAGCCCATTTAAATTTTATCTACAAAGGAGGTGACAAAAAATTAAAAAGTAAGAAAGAAGACAAACAAAGCACTAAGAATAAATTCTTTGTTCTTTACATATAGTCACCCAACACAACTAAAAAAATATTCAAATCCTTATACCAATACCTACCCACCTCAAACACTATCAATTTAGCATTTTACATCTGCATCACACTATTCACAATGAACACTAGGTAGGACAACTACATAAGGTTTGATCCCTCTTTATAATATTGGTATGTAGGCAACTTGCTCACACAAGGGTGTGGATTGCACATTTAGTGCATCCTACACACTAACCCCCTTTTTTCTCAAGTGATTCAAATATCATTTTATCAAGCATAATAGAGGGTTAGGGTTTGAAGATAAAATAAATTTTACAAGTTTCATAGATAACTAGTGTTCAATTTTTTAGAGGTAGTCTCACATAGGCAAAACACAACTACCTAGAAAGTTTTAGGTCTCTGTGATCAGTTTGGACAATAGCGATAAGAATAGACAATAGAATTAGACACCAAAGCATCAAATTTTCAGCACTCCTATCCTTTTATTGAATGAAATCTAGATTCATGTTTATGACACATTTTCAGTTTTGCATAGTCATTTTCAGCCTCTATATCAACCATCTCATTCTATTTCAAACTAAGTTATATTTCTTCCTATTTATTGCTATTTTTAGAAAGGTAAAAAAGATATAAAATTACATAAATTAGGACTGTAATTATTGCTATATTTTTTATTGATTTATTAATCTAGACCCTTAACTAAAATAGGAATAAAACTCTATTATTCCTCAAAAAGTTAAATCATATCTATGCACAAAAACTCTAGAAACCCTAGGAAAAATTCCTTACTAATTTTAGTAATATTATTCTAAATTTTCTTACATATATAAATAAATAATTCACATTTAATTTTTAAAATTTATCATATTAATTTTTAAAATTATTTATTACAAACCCTAGTTCCCTATACTAGGTCCTAGTATTTTCAAACCCTAGCCTAGGGTTTCAAAATTAAAATTTTGATTTTTGCACATTGCACTGAATATTCTAATTTTAATAATCATGATTTACTTATACAAATTTCTCTAGTTTCTCTTGCATGCTTTATTGCTTTCATTTAGCATGAATTCAAAAATAACGTAATTACATATGTACATGCTATTTTAAGACGAATTCAAATATATGTCATATTTCATTATTTATCTAATATGATATCTCTCTATTATGTGTAATTAAATTAAGAGTAAAATCCTTACATACTTAGAGGATCCATTACATAAGCTAACAACCACCTATAAATTTTTAATGTCATATCTTATGCACAAGAAAGAATTTCCTTCTCCTCCTCTCGCCCAAGAGGGTGATAACTAATTTCCCTCTCGCCAAGTCCATGCTATCACCTCTCAAAAATGTGAGGAAACCTATACTATTATTCCTAATTCATAAATTTGACCTATAGTTTCTTCAAATCCTCTTTAACATATGTGCTTACATGTTCAATAGGAAGCAATTAGGATTTTCACTTGTGAGACTCTAAGGGATCAAATCACTAGTATGAGCAAGTTAATTTAAAATTTGAAAATTTAGAATCAGCTATTACATGAAAAGAACACAACACTAGAAAATAAAATTATAATAGAAACCCCTAAAAGGCACCATAGTGTCAATCATGTATATACACCTTCACTTATTCCATTATTTTTAAGAAATGTTACATATCAAAAAAAGAAATCATAATATAATAACTCTACACCTAGTGATTAAAAAAACATTCAAAGATCAAATAAGAGTTCAAGTTGTGTACTAAGGGAAATTATTAAATTTAAGTTGATCCAACTACCTCTTCTACATCTAGTGAGAATATCCATATATTATTGTGCATATCATAACATGCATGGGCATCACACAGATTCATGTTTGGCATTGAAGAAACATATACAATAGATAATTGTTAACGATGACTTTATACAAGGTAGATCCATCCAGCAATTCATAGTGACATAAGAACACATTCACAAAGGGTAAAATTCAAAAATAATATAAAAATGGTTACCAAATCATAAATCAAAACAGAAAAAGGATGAAAAAAGAAAAATCATAGCAATAAATAACACCATAAGCATAGGTAAATCACAAAAAAGATGTAAATCTAACTCTCCAAAATGAAGCTCAACTTTTAGAGCAGTATGGGTTTGGCCAAAAATATCTAAAAAAAAATTGATTATCAAGGTCAAGGATTTAGAAAGCATGCTCAAGGAATCACTACTCATATTCTAGTAGTTGATAATGTTTGTCACCAAGGATTGGGATTTATTGAACATCCTAAGGCAAATCATTCACATATAATTTATCAAAGCAAAATATCTAGATACAAAAAAAGTCAACTCTAGCATTCCATTGGTTCAAAATTAAGATGATAATGATGAGTAGAATAATACAAGTTATTATGATTTTTGAGATACTGATAATGAATCTAAATATTCAGAGTCATATTCAAAGTCATTCTCTCATGAATCAGAATCATGCATGATTCCTTTGTTTGTTATAGGACACCATGACAGGGAGTCTCTTTTGAGACTCATTAGTTAGTATCATTTTTTCTTAGCTCACTCGTACATAGTTTCTTTCTAATTATTTGTACATATCTTATTTAAAAATACCAAAAAAAATATAACATGGAAAAATACAAAAACATTTAGATAACTCAAAACACTAAAAAAATTTCAATTATATTCATTATCCATGTTTTAAATTTCAAATACCATGTTTGACTTACATTTTTTTATTCTATGCTATTGTTTGTCAATTTATCTACATTACCATGATTCAATTGATCTTCTTTGAGTGTGTATAGTGACACTCAAATCCTTGATTGATTCACTCTACCCAATGAGGGGACATCCTACTTCTACATTCAAGACATACATTGACATATCTATCCATTGGGACCATATTATACATGACTACACCATCCAAGTTATGCCATTCCTATAACACACACTCTAGTTATTATGTTGATGTACATTACTTACTAGCTTGCATAGATTATTTAATCGATACTATCTAGTATATATCAGTTCTGTATTTCTTAGTATCTACCTAGTCTTGTATTATATGTTTTTCATACTTTAATTTTTTGATTAGATTAGATATATTCATTAGTATTTACACCATTTATGTTCCTTCATTTCTTGATTTTGAGTAGCTAGATGTGATTTCATTTCTTAGTTCCTATTTTTTTAACTTGTGTGTGCCTTAGGATATTTGTCAATGTCCTTTGCTTTTACTCTTATATGTGCATGTGGCACTCATGCCAATATTCCTTGTTTACAATTGTATGTGTTTGTGGACATTCGAACATGAATTGTATGCTTGCTTTCCCATTTTGAGTGACATGTGCCCATGTTCCTTATTTTCTTGGCCTTTTCGCCTTTTTTTGTATGATTCTTGCTTCTTTGCTTATGTATTTGTTTACTTTTTTACTTCTCAATTTTTTTTAATTCTATGATCCACATCATGTATTATCTTTCCTTTTTTGATGCCATTATGGACATCATGCTCCATCCCTCCTTAAAAATGAACCATATATCCAATTTTAGTTTAGTATACTACACATGTTATTATACTATTACATCTATCTAGACATATCCCTATTGATCTAATAATCTCTTATACAAAATATTTTATATCTTGAAACATATTTTAGATTATCATTTTTATATCATGTATTTAATAATATAACACACTTTCAAGACTCTTTCTTTTGAGGGCACTCATTGTAGGGTCTTCATTCTTATGCTTAGAAGAGGAGGCAACAAACAGGGGTTTTGTCATAAAGATCATAACCCTCTACTTATAACAACAATCATAATTCAAAACATTCATAACAAAATAGAAAAACAATAATGAATACAAAAAAAAATATTGGAAATAGTAGAGGACAAGAGCACCATATTTGGACTACAACACCAAACACCAAAGTGTCAAATTTTTAGAGCTCCTATCTAAATAACCAAAAATCTAGAATTTTTAAAAATAGATAGAAAGATAAGATCAATTATAGTTTTATTAGCTACATTCCAGTTTAGATTGGGTAGTTTCAATATAGTTTTACTTAGATTTTCTAGATATAGGGGGCATCTGCATGACATGATGGCTCTCACTTGCAGATCAGAATCGATGTTATAGACACTAGTGATTGGGGGTAATGTGTATGGTACATTTTCCATCTTTTCTTTATAGTTTATTATATTACCTAGGTATTCTCAATATTTTTATACCTTATTCCATCTATAGGTAGTTGGCATCATTTCAGAGTGGCTTCCATATAAGCCTAGTTCTCAATTTTAGAGTGGATATTATATAAAAAAATATCCACCTTTCAGAGTGGCCAAGATTGGCCTAGTTCTCAACACACATTCAAGTATCCATGCCATATTGTTATATTATATATTATTCATGGACTTCATGAGCCATCTCATATGATACACATTCATATTAGTATTAGTTAATAGTTCACACTTAGTGGGCATTGATGGAGCCAAAGGACTAGCTAACCTTTGTATTTTTGAGCCACCTACTCAAAGGGATTGGACACATAGTCCACACATCAATTAAGACATGCATGATCATATAGATTCACATTTAGTTGGTGAAGATGGAGGAAAATGGTCATCCTTTATGTTCTTGAGCCGCCCTTAAGGAATTGAGCACTCAAATCCATTCACAATATTACTCTTCATACAACTCATGCCCAACATCATTCAACATCACTCAACATCACATTAGGTTTTATACTAGTTAGCATGCTCGGTGAGGTGTATTTATTCCTTTCTCTTCCTCTCTTTTTTACCCAAACTTTGTAAGTTAACATAGCATGTCTAGTAAGAAATGATCCACTCCTTGTATTCTCTTACAAATTTATGCTTCATGTTGTGATCTCGCTACACACACTCAACATGACACATCTTCATAGGATTCACCCTTATAGGTAGTTTAGGTAAACTTTCTATTTCTCAATTATCCTAGTATTTTGATTTGCTGCATCATTAGAATAAATAGGGGCAAATGTAGTCATATAAAATATCTAAATTGGTAGTTTGAGTGTGGCTTGTGAGACCCCATCCATAGGTCTTTTTAAAATATTCTTGTGACCCTTCTATACACCATTTTTCTCATTACCAGTCATCTAGAACCTTTTGAGCCATGATTCCACTTTAACTAGATAGTATTCTTTATGTCAATCCTATTTCCATAGGTTTAAAGCCTATAAGATATGAGCTCCCCATTTGGACTATAGCATTTGGAACCAAAGTGTCCCATTTTTGGTGCTCCTATATTTTCGAATTTTGAGTCCCAATAATCATTTTTATCCTGACCTTATCTTTAATTAGGTCATCTTAGCATGAATCCATCTGACCAATGACCAACTATTCCCTATAAAATCCCATTCAAAGTTAATTTATAATGGAGGTGAACAAACTTACAAAGCAATAAAGAATACAAATAAATCACTAAGGAAAACATCCCTATTTTCTACATATAATCACCCAACATAGTTGTAAATATATTCAAATCCTCATACCAGTCCCTAGCCATCTCAAACTCTATGAAATTGGCATTTTTCATCTGCATCACAATATTTCACAAAGCACACTAAGTGGGATAAATACATATGGCCTAACCTCTCTTCAGAGTATTGGTATGTAGGTAGTGTGCACACACAAGGAGTCTAGATTTCATGTTTAGTGCATCTTACACACTAACCCCACCCCCCCCCCCTCTTTCTCAAGTGATTCAAATATCATTTTATCAAACATAATGAGGGTTATGATTTGAAGACAAAATAACTTCTACAGTGATTTTTGTCAACAACCAGTGCTCAATTTTTAATAGGTAGGCTCACACAGACACAGTGTAACTACCCAAAAAAATTCAAGTCTCTGTGATCAGTTTGGACAATAGAAACATGAATAGATAATAGTTATACACACCAAAGCATCCACTTTTTGGTGTTCATATCCATTCATTGAAAGAAATTTAGATATAGGTTTATGACACCTTCCCTGTCTTGCACAGTCATTTTTAGACTCTGTATCAATTATCTCAATCTATTTCCAACTAAGTGATATTTATTCCTATTTATTGTTATTTTTAGAAAGGTGAAAAAGATAAAAAAAAATTACACAAATTAGGATTTTAATTATTTTTATATTCTATACTAATTTATTAATCTAGACCCTTAACTAAAATAGGAATAACAATCCATTATTCCCATAAAATAAAAATCACTTGGTGAATCTAACTTTATTTAAAAAAATCTCTAACCCTAGGTACCCCCAGGATTTTCCTTCACATTTTAATGAAAAAATTCAATTTCAAAATTATAATTTTTTTTTATAAATTTTTGTACATTTCTTTTATTTAAATTTATTCTATAATTCAAACTATTTCAATAATTTCAAAATTCTAAAACTCCAACCCAAAACCCTATATTTCCAAACTAAGTCATCAAACCCCATGCCTTCCTCCGTTATAATTTTTAGATATTTTTTTTGGAATTTTAGCAAATTATTTGGACTATCAAAAATATTTTAAAAATCCCTATTTTAGTAGTCATTTTTTCATTTATTTTCTTAATATTACTTTTACATACTCTCTTTGGTGAAGTCAATAAAATGGCCATTAAGGCACTTCTTTCCTCTCATCCTATAGATAAATTTGTAATTTTATTTAATAATTATGACAATGAATGGAGAAATGTGCAAATTTGCACATTAACCAAAAATGAGAAAAATTATTTCATTTACAATGAAGACAATTACTATTTTTGTAATGAGGAATATGATGATGCATATGAAAGTGATAGTGAATAAAAATTAGATGAATCTTCTTCTCTCAAACCTATCTCTTTTCTTCCCTCTTCCAAAGAAAATAATTTTGATAATTGGGAAAGTTACTTTTCACCTAATTCTCCTATACACAATACATCAAATGTATAAATTAGTCATGCGATTCCAGGTAAACCTCTTATTAGTGATAATTTCCTTGCATTTGAACCTAGTTCCTCCCTCTCTTTTGCTAATTCTATGTTCAAATTACAATAATATAAACAAAATAGAGTCAAATTTTCAATGCATAATTGAAATAATCAGCCTCATGTTATTAACTCCATTTTTTCATCTCAAAAAATGACAAAAGAATGTCTAAATGATATCTCTCTTACTCTTACTTCTCATATTACAAATAAAAATAATTCATGCACTCCATTCAAGGATAACATATATTCACATAGTATTCCAATTTCACATGAAAATTTATTGCATATTAGAAAAGAAATAACAACTTCTCTTAATCCTCTTCCTAGTGATAATGGAAGTGATAATGAGTTGATAGTGAACATGCAAATGAATATGGAAATGAGATTGAATATGAAAGTGATACTTCTACTTCTCCTCTTTCAAATGAACAAAATTCTGATTATGATTAATGATGACTATTATACATATAGTGAAGAATAAAATGAATCTCATGCCTCTAACTCTTCTCTCACTCCTTCTCTCAAACATAATACATTACAAAAAGTTTATTCTACTTCTATGCATGATTATATTTCAAATAATGCACATATCAATGATAACATCACATCTTATATTAAATTAGAATGTGATTCACTAAATACTAAAGATACCAATGAATATCCCAATCCAACCCCTATTATAGTAACACCTATTTCTCAGTCTTCACCCAAAGAGAATGGTAGCCCACATCCCTCTAATAAGGTCCAAGTTACTATTCCTCCAAATGTTCAAGTGAGAATTCCCTCTCTCTATGAACCAGTTGTTAAATGTAGCATTCACATGGCTAAAATAAATGATTAAATTCGATTTTTAAATGAACCACTTTAAGATACTAATATACCATCCTAGAAGACTATTTCTTTGATGCATGAAATTGGTGAATTACAACACCAAGTACATCTCCTTACTTTAGAAAATAAGGCTTATATGTCTTGGATGGATATCAACGACTTGCATCATAACCCTCTTTGTCCAATATTAATTGCCTAAGCATTTATAGGTACCATCATTGCCTCAATTTGATGAATCTAAAAACCCATTTGTACACCTTAAAGCATTTCAAAAGGATTTTCCATCTCATGCGAGTCCTTTGATTTTACCTAAGTTGTTATAGTAGACATTAGTGGGTAATGCAAAAAAAAAAATTCTTTCATATATTCCTTATTGGTTTTGTGCATATATATGATGACCTAGAGGAGGCATTTCTCAAAAATTACATAGAAAACATAGGCTCTCTTGTTACATATGCGAACCTTGCCACATTGCATCAAAATCCTTTATATATAGTTAGTGATTATATCTTACAATTTAAGACTTACATGTTACGTTTGATCTATAAACCAATATATTTAAAGGTTCATCATATATTTATTATGCATCTTCACCATGCCCTCCTAGAGAATATATTATATCAAAGGGAGTCTTCCTTTAAGCACTTATGTTATACAATTTTAGCCTTGGAGAATAAATTCGGATTAATTGAGTCAGATTCAGTTGATCAACTTACTCTATATTTCATATCATCACCTCCATATATAGCTCCTAACACACAACATACACCATGTCCCAAATAATATAGAAGACCACAACCAAAAAAATAACCAGTTAGGAATAGAGAGCCAATTTATAGAGCACCACCTATAATATGTATTATAGATAACAATAATAGGGTACCACTATAGTTTGATTCAGAGCAAGATAGCCCTTATGTCATATTATCATCACTACTAGATAGAAGGTTAATCACATTGCCTTATACTCATCATCAATATCTACATCTCTTACATAGATAACCACAATGACCCTTTTGCAACTATCATCAATCCATGGACATAGAGATAATTATTTTTATAGACTCAGGGACTGTATTAATGGACATGTTTATAAAAAAATCACATCATTCACACCGAGGGCATATATATCTCCTCCATCATGGATCCATAGACCTTATTCCTTTGCAACTAATTCATCCTAGGACAATCATTCATAGGAATCATCAGTTACTCATCATGAGAGTAATACATTTGCAAGATAGAGCCTCATAAAATATCTCTTATCCCACCTAATTAGAGGGTTTTGATACCAATATATAAAAAACAACCTATATATAGTAGTGTAGTCTGTGGAGTATATATTATAGTTCCATATATCTATCTAACATAGTCACAGGCATCACAACAGAGTTATTAGGGTCCTATCTCATGTAGTAACCCACTATAGTTAAGATTAGATGAATCCACATCACACATTATTAGTTCAAATATATATTCACTATAGATGAGTTTTTAGGGTCCTATCTCACATAACAACCCACTATAATTTAGACTAGATGAACCCACATCATAGAATACTACTCAAGATAGATATTCACTATAACCAATTTTTAAGGACCTATTTCACATAGTAACATGCTATGATTTAGATTATACAAGCCCCCATAATAGGTTATGATTCTATCTTGATCTATTAATTAGTCATATGCATCATAGAAAAGACCATAGAGTGTTATTTTACATAGTAATCCGTTATGATTGCAGATACATGAGCCTCCTTCACAACACATAATTTTAGTTGCACATCCATTGAAGTTGAATCTTATAGTCTTCACATACATCTATAGTTAGTGTACCATAGAAAAAATCATGAGAAGTATGGACACTTGTTTAGTGGGACACTAACATTTAGATAGTGATACAATAGCCATGGGGATAATATGCATAGAGTGATATCTTACATCCCCTTATACTAAAAACTAGCATTATCATTAAGGTCTCTAGATAGTTTCCAACGATAGTATTCACACCTAGGGTGTACCATTGAGGTCGCATGCCTTTGCACATAGAGAAAATTTTTAGAGATCTTATTATACTACTAGATGACTCCCTAAGAGACCCATAGTTGCATCTACTTCTTAGAGTTAAAGGGGGAAGCAATAGTTAGTTTCCACTATAGATATTTCATAGCACTTACATCATACATAGCTTTCAGAGTCATAGTCTCAGCCCTTCCATCATGCTTCATGATCACACATGATTCCTCTTCTTGATAAAGGACACCATGATAGGGAGTTTCTTATGAGACTCATCGATTAGTATCATTTCTTGTTAATCTTTCATGTACATAGTTTCTTTCTGCTTACTTATACATAGTTTGTTTTAACTTTCTTGTACATAGTTTCCTTATGATCACTATTACATAGATTATTCCAAAGTACCAAAAATAATATAATATTTAAAAATACCAAAAATAATATAAAATTTCAAAATAAAAATATTTAAATAAATCAAAACACTAAAAAAATTTCAACTGTATGCATTATCCATGCTTTACATTTCCACTACACTGATAGACTTACATTTTGCTATTCTATGCTACTGTTTGTCAATTTATCTACATCACCATGCTTCACTTGATATTGATTGAATGTGTGCATTGACACCCAGATTTTTTTTATTATTTCACTCTACCCATTGAGGGGGTATCCTACTTCTACATTCGAGACATACATCGACATATCTACCAACCGAGGGCATCTTCTACATGACTACACTATCCATGTTATGTCATTCCTACACCACACACTCTATTATCATGTTGATCTAAATTACTTATTTGCTTATACAAATTATTATATCAAAACTCACTAATATATAGCACTTTTATTTTTCTTAGCATCTACCTAGTCTTGTACTACATGTTTTACATGCTTTCACTTCTTGCTTTGATTAGTTACATGAATTATTATTTCCACCATTTACATACATTATTTTCTTACTTTTGAGTAGTTAGATGTGATTTCATTTCTCAATTTATATTTTATTACTTATATGTGCCTTAAAAACATTTGCCAATGTCTTTTATTTGTACTCTTGTATGTACATTTGGCCCTCATGATAATCTTACTTATTTGTAATTGTATGTGTACGTGGGAATTTCAACATGAATTGTATGCTTCATTTCCTAGTTTGAGTGATATTTTACCATGTCCCTTATTTTCTCAGCCCCTTGGCATATTTTGTATGCTTCTTTCTTGTTCCCTTGAATGCTTATTTTCTTTTTAGATGTTTGCAATGCCACGATCCACATAATGCATTATCTTGCCTTTTTGGATGCCATGATGGAAAACATGATCCATCAATCCTTAATAACTAACCAAATTTATATTTTTAATTTAGTCTATTTTACATGATATTACATTATTACATCTATCTAGACATATTCTTGTTGATCTAACAATATCCAATACAAACTATGCTATATATTGAGATATCTTTTGGATTATCATTGCTATCATGTATTTTTTAGCATAACACACTTGAAAGGCTCTTTATTTTGAGGGTAATCATTGTAGGGTCTTCATTCCCACCCTCATAAGAGGGAGAAACAAATAGGGGTTTTGTCACAAAGATTAGAACCCTATACCGATGAAAAATTAGTTTTTAGAACACTCAAAATAGCAATCAAAATTTAAAACATGAAAAATAGACTAGAAAAATAGTGATGAATATAAAACAATATTTAGAAATAGTAAAGAACAAGAGTGCCATATTTGGACTAAAGCATCAGAAACCAACATGTCCTCTTTTTGGCTCTCCTATCTAAACAACCAAAAATCTAGAATTTTAAAAAATAGACATAAAGGTAAGGTTAATTATAGTTTTTTCAACTACAGTCTAATTTAGATTGGGTAGTTTCAATATAGTTTTACTCAAATTATCTAGATATAGGGGCCATCATGCATGGCATGATGGCTCTCATTTCTAGTTTTATATTGGGTAGTTGATACAACTTTTAGATTAGAATCTATGTTATAGACACTAGTGGTGAGGGTAAATATGGGTGGCACATTTGCCTTCTTTTCTTTCTAGTTCATAGTATTACCCATGTATTCTTCATAGTTTTGTGCCTTACTACATTTGTAGGTATTTGACATCATTTTAGAGTGGTTTTCATATAAGCCTAGTTCTCAGTTTCAGAGTGGCTCTCATATAATCCTAATCTCTACCTTTCAGAGTGGCCAAGATTGGCTTCATTCTCAATACACATTCAACTATCCATGCCACATTTTCAAATTATAGATCATTCATGGGCTGCATTAGCCATCTCATACAACACACAATCATTATGTTATCAATTCATATTTCACACTTAATGGGAATTGATGGAGCCAAATAACTAGCTATCCTTTATATTCTTGAACCACCTACTCAGAGGGATTGGACACACAATCCAAACATCTATTAACACATGCATGATAACATAAATTCACTACTTAGTGAGAAATAATGGATCTAAAGGGAAATATTTTATATTATAAAGCCACCCTCAGGGAATCTATCACTCATCTCTGTTCATAATATTACTCTTGGTACAATACATACAATGCATCACTCAACTTCACAACAAGTATTATATTGGTTCATGTACCAGATGAGGTAAATTCATTACTTTCTCTTCCTCTCTCTTCTACCCAACCTATGGACATTCTTAGTTTAGACATAATGTGTCCAGTAAGAACTGATCTACTCCTTGTTTTATCTTATATATGTATGCTTCACATTACGCTCTCTCTATGCACACTCAAAATCACACATCTTCATGGCTTCACCCTTGCAGTTAAGTTTAGGTACATTTTCGATTTTTCATTTATCTTACTATTTGATTTCCTACATCAATAGAATAAAAGGAGGGAAAATGTAGTCATATAAAATGTCCAAATTGGTAGTTTGAGTATGGCTTACGACACCCTATCAATAGGTCCTTTTTGAATGCTCTTGTGACCCTTATAGGCACCTTTTTACTCTTTAATAGTCATAAAAAACCTTCTAAACCCTAATTCAAAATTATCCAAAAACTATTCCCCATGCAAATCATGTTCCCCCAAGTCTCAAGCCTATAGGATAGTAGTGTCCCATTTAGACTATAACACTAGGCACCAAAGTGTCTCATTTTTTATGCTCCTATACTTTTTCACTTTGATCCCCAATGGTCATTTTCATCTAGTCCTCATCCTTAATTAGTTTTTATTAGAGTGAATACATCTAACCCATGAGAAGTTTTCCCATATAAAATCCCATTCAAAGTTCATTTATAAAGGAGGCGACAAAAACTTACCAAGCAAGCAAGAATACAAATGAAGCACTAAGGAAAAAATTTATATTCTCTACATATAGTCACCCAACATAGATCCAAACATATTAAAATCATAATACCAATCCCTAGCCATCTCACACACTATAAAATTGGAATTTTGCATCTACATCACACTATTGCACAAAGCATACTAGGTGGGAGAACTAAATATGGCTTGATCCCTCTTCATTTTATTGGTATGTGGGAAGCATTTCCACACAAGGGGTGTGGATTCCACATTCAGTGCATATTACACACTAACCCTCCCTCTTTATCAATTGACTTATACATCATTTTATCAAAGAAGTCAAAATCAGCTCGATAGTGAGTTCCATCAACAACCAACACTCAATTTTTCATTGGAAGGCTCACACAGGAACAACAAAACCACCTAGAATGTTTCATGTCTCTATGATTAGTTTGGATAAGAGTCATAGGAATATATAATAGCATCGAACACCAAAGTATCCAATTTTTGGTGATCCTATCCTTTCATTGAATGAAATCTAAATATAGGTTTACAACACCTTCCCAATCTTGCACAGTGACTTTTAGCCTCTGTATCAATCATCTTAGCCTATCTTTACCTAATTTATATTTCTTCATATTTATTGTTATTTTTAGAAAGGTGAAAAATATAAATACTTGCATAAATTAGGACTTAATTATTATTATATTTTGTATTGATTTGTTAATTCATATCCTTAACTAAAATAGAAATAAAACTCCAATATTCCAAAATAAGTTAAATTATTTTCTATATTTTGTGATAATATAAAGACACACTTGAGAGCTTTTCATGCAACATGCTTAGACTATGTACCAAATTAATAGTTAACCTAAACACATACATAATATAGAAAAAAGTTAAATCAAGCAAAAAAAATTAAATCATATAATAGTTTAATCACCACTTCATCCCATTTCTCTTGACCAGATACATATATATGAGGTAGGAGAGACTAGCACATCTTACACTTTTCCACTTATAGTTATTTCCTTAGCTCCAAATATTCAAATATTTATAACAACTTCATCTATTCTAGCTACTCCATCAGTTACACTTCCTACACCTATTACAATTATGTAATCACTGATAGTAGTTATAAAAGTCCTAATTGATTCTATAGATACAATTCTTTAGGTAATCATAGTCACTTCACTAGTTATAGATACTCTCATAACATTACTATCCTCTCTTACTATAGTTTATTAGACTCACATATCATAGTTACCCCTTTTACTAAATTCTAAGTTACCATATGTGCATGATGTTGATATAGATTCCTATGCTACTTAAGATGATGAAATGACACCCACACTTATAGATGAATATTTATGTGGCTTGAGTTGTACATGAGTTATCCAAAGAGAGTATCAAGATGAATCTAGAGCCTTCATCACATATAATACATCACTCTTAGAATCTCACATTACACTCTCAGGATATACTCCACATTCATGGCCATAGACAAATCACTTGGAACATATAGTTCATATGGCTACCTCTATGGATATAGAGCTAGTCATTTAGATTTAGGTAGGTAACACACAACATCAACCATAGATTATGATATAGATATTACTTGATCATAGATTAATCACACAACCTATAGTATGAAACATATCTATTAGTAGGTTATCATGATAGGATGGTCATCCATTTTGTCTCTTTCATTAAAACATAGGCCATGACATAGACTCATTTATAACTTTACAACAAAGATTGGATAAACTACATGTTTAGGGTATTATCCATATTATATCACCACCAACACCAACTCTACCACTTCTATGAAGGTAGCCTCCTATCAGAGCTAAATGACTTAGAGGAGATCCAACATCTTTACCACTAGAGCAACCCTGAATTTGCCTACAACAAGATGACATCACTATGAGTGATATATCTCTGACTACATAGAGATCACATATCTTACTAACACTTGAGGAGATAACCACCATGTATACAGAGCTTGTGCTATATGATGATACTTATGATGATGATCTTGAGGAATTTAATGATGGATGTGATCCCTTCATCCATTTTCATCCCCAATAAGCTCTATCCTTAAACCCTTTACCCCCTCTAGCTTAGTCATTTTACATTATTGTGTATATATTACTTTACTTCAATTATTATACATAGTTTCTTTTTGATTACTTGTACATAAATTCTCAGATTGTTTATACATAGTGTCTTTTTTCTTACTTGCACATAACTTATTTCAAAATACCAAAAATAATATAATATTTCAAAATACCAAAAAAAATAAAACATGTCAAAATACAAAACATTCAAATAACTCAAAACATAAAAAAAAATTCAACTTTATGCATTATACATTATTTACATTTCTACTACCATGCTAGACTTACATTTTGTTGTTCTATGCTATTGTTTTTTTATTTATCTATATTACAATGATTTACTTGATCTTTTTTTAGTGTGTGTAGTGATACCAAGATCCTTGAATGCTTCACTCTACCCATTGATGGGGCATCCTTGTTCTACATTAGAGACATACATTGACATATCTACCTACCGAGGGCATCTTTTACATGACTACACCATCCAAGTTATGTCAATCCTACACCAGACACTCTAGTTATTATGTTGATCTACATTACTTACTAGATTACACAGATTATTCTATTGACACTCACTAATATATACCACGTGTATTTCTTAGAATCTACCTACTCTTATACTACATGTTTTGCATACTTTCCTTCGATTAGTTAGATGTGATAGTTTTTCCAATATTTACATGCCTTCCTTTCTTTCTTTGAGTTGCTAAATGTGATTGCATTTCTTTGTTCCTATTTTTTTACCTATGTGTGCCTTAGGACATTTCCCAATGTCCTTTTCTTGTCCTCTTGTATGTGATTATGTCCCTCATGCTAATATTTTTTGTTTGTAATTGTGTGTGTATGTGGGAATTTGAACATGCGTTGTATGCTTGCTTTCCTAGTTTGAGTGTCATGTGACCATGTCCTTTGTTTGCTTGGTCTCTTGGCCTCTTTTATATGCTTCTTCCTTCTTGCCTTGTGTTCTTGTTTGTTTCTTTGTTTATCAATTATTTTCAATGCCATGATCCACATCACGCATTATATTACCTTCTTGGATGCCATGATAGACATCATGCTTCATTCCTCCTTATAAACTAGCTAGATTTCTAGTTTTAGTTTAGTATACTACACATTCTATTACATTGTTACATACATCTAGGCATACCTCTTTTGATCTAAGAATCTCTAATATAAACTATGATATATCATGAGACATATTTTGGATTATCCTTGCTATATCATGTATTTATTATCATAACACAATTGTAGGGCTCTTTCTCCCAAGGGTAGTCAATGTAGGGTATTCATTCCTAACCTTAGAAGAGGGGGAAAAAACAAGGGTTTTGTCATAGAGATCAGAGCCCTCTATTAGTAAAAAATTAGTATTCATACATTCAAAATAACATTCAAAATTCAAAACATGCATAATAGACCAAAAAAATAATAATGAATACAAAACACTCATCAGGAATAGTAAAGGACAAGAGAAATAGAATTGGACAACAACATCAAATACAAAAGTGTCTACTTTTTGGCACTCCTTTCCAAATAGCCAAAAACCTAATATTTTAAAAAATAGATAGAAAGTTAAAGTCAATTATAGTTTTGTAAGATATAGTTCAGTTCAGATTGGTTAGTTTTAGTATAGTTTTACTCATATTATCAAGATATAGGAGGAATCATATGTGGCATGATGGCCTCACTTCCAATTTTAGATTAGGCAATTGGTATAAATTCCAAAATAAAATCCATGTTATAAACATCAGTGATTGGGAGCAATGTGCATGGCACATTTGCCTTATTTTCTTTCCACTTCATTGTATTACCTAGGTATTTTTAGTATTTACATGCCTTATTATATAAGCCTATCTTTCAATTTCATAGTGGCTTTAATATAAGCCCAATGTTCACCTTTCAAACTGGCCAAGATTAGCCTAGTTCTCAACACACATTCAGCTATCCATGCCACATTATCAAATTATAGAGCATTCATGTGCTTTATGAGCCATCTCATATAACACGCATTCATACTGATATCAATTCATAGTTCACACTTAGTGGTAAATGATGGAGCCAAAAGACTAGCTAGACTTTATATTCTTGAGTCACCTACTCAGATGGATTGCACACACAATCCAAACATTTATTAACACATGCATGATCACATAACTTCACACTTAGTGGGTGACCTTGGAGCTAAAGGGCTAGCCTTTGTATTCTTGAGCCACCCTTGTGGAATTGACTACTCATCTCCATTCATGATATTACTCTGGGTACAAAAAATACCCAACATCACTCAACATCACTCAACATAACAATAGGTTTTATATTAGTTCACATACCCGGGGAGGTGTATCCATTACTTTTTATTCCCCTCTCTTTTACCCAGCCTTTTTACATTCTTATTTTAGACATAGGATGTAAGTTGAATACCATAAATTCACTACTTAGTGAGAAATAATGGATCCAAAGGGATATATTTTATATTATAAAGCCACCCTCAAGGAATTTATCACTCATCTCTATTCATAATATTACTCTTGGTACAATACATACAATGCATCACTCAACATCACAACAAGTTTTATATTGGTTCATGTACCTGATGAGGTAAATTCATTACTTTCTATTCCTCTCTCTTTTACCCAATCTCTGTACATTCTTATTTTAGACATAATGTGTCCAGTAAAAATTGATATACTCCTTGTTTTATCTTATAGATTTATGCTTCACATTACGCTCTCTCTATGCACACTCAAAATCACACATGTTCATTGGCTTCACCCTTTCAGTTAAGTTTAGGTACATTTTCTATTTTTCCTTTATATTAGTATTTGATTTCCTACATCACTAGAATAAAAGGAGGGCAAATATAGTCATATAAAATGTCCAAATTGGTAGTTTGAGTATGGCTTATGACACCCTATCAATAGGTCCTTTTTGTATGCTCTTGTGACCCTTATAGGCACCTTTTTACTCATTAATAGTCATACAAAACCTTCTAAACCCTGATTCAACATTAACCAAAAAATATTCCCCATGCAAATCATGTTCCCCCAAGTCTCAAGCCTATAGGATAGTAGTGTCCCATTTAGACTATAACACCAGGCACCAAAGTGTCTCATTTTTTATGCTCCTATACTTTTTCACTTTGATCCCCAATGGTCATTTTCATCTAGTCCTGATCCTTAATTAGTTTGGATTAGAGTGAATACATCTAACCCATGAGAAGTTTTCCCATATAAAATCCCATTCAAAGTTCAATTATAAAGGAGGTGACATAAACTTACCAAGCAAGCACAAATACAAATGAAGCACTAAGGAAAAATTATATATTCTCTACATATAGTCACCCAACATAGATCCAAACATATTCAAATCCTAATAGCAATCCCTAGCCATCTCACACACTATAAAATTGGAATTTTGCATCTACATCACACTATTGCACAAAGCATACTAGGTGGGAGAACTAAATATGGCTTGATCCCTCTTCATATTATTGGTATGTGGGAAACATTTCCACACAAGGGGTGTGGATTCCACATTTAGTGAATATTACACACTAACCCTCCCTCTTTATCAATTGACTTATACATCATTTTATCAAAGAAGTCAAAATCAGCTCGATAGTGAGTTCCATCAACAACCAACACTCATTTTTTCATTGAAAGGCTCATACAGGCACAACAAAACCACCTAGAATGTTTCATGTCTCTATGATTAGTTTGGATAAGAGTCATAGGAATATATAATAACATCGAACACCAAAGTATCCAATTTTTGGTGATCCTATCCTTTCATTGAATGAAATCTAAATATAGGTTTACAACACCTTCCCAATCTTGCATAGTGATTTTTAGCCTCTGTATCAGTCATGTCAGCCTATTTTTAACCAATTTATATTTCTTCCTATTTATTGTTATTTTTAGAAAGATGAAAAATATAAATAATTGCATAAATTAAGACTTAATTATTGCTATATTTTGTATTGATTTGTTAATTCATATCCTTAACTAAAATAGAAATAAAACTCCATTATTCCAAAATAAGTTAAATTATTTTCTATATTTTGTGCTAATATAAAGACACACTTGAGAGCTTTTCATGCAACATGCTTAGACTATGTACCAAATTAATAGTTACCCTAAACACATACATAATATAGAAAAAAGTTAAATCAAGCAAAAAAATTAAATCATATAATAGTTTAATCACCACTTCATCCCATTTCTCTTGACCAGATACATCTATATGAGGTAGGAGAGACTAGCACATCTTACACTCTTCCACATATAGTTATTTCCTTAGCTCCAAAAATTCAACTATTTATAACAACTTCATCTATTCTAGCTACTCCATCAGTTACACTTCCTACACCTATTAAAATTATGTAATCACTGATAGTAGTTCTAAAAGGCCTAATTGATTCTATAGATACAATTATTTAGGCAATCATAGTCACTTCACTAGTTACAGATACTCTCATAACATTACTGTCTTCTCTTACTATAGTTGATGAGACTCACATATCATAGTTACCCCTTTTACTAAATTCTGAGTTACCATATGTGCATGATGTTGATATAGATTCCTGGGCTACTTAAGATGATGAAATGACACCCACACTTATAGATGAATATTTATGTGGCTTGAGTTGTACATGAGTTATCCAAAGAGAGTATCAAGATGAATCTAGAGCCTTCATCACATATATTACATCACTCTTAGAATCTCACATTACACTCTCAAGATATACTCCACATTCATGGCCATAGACAAATCACTTGGAACATATAGTTCATATGGCTACCTCTATGGATATAGAGCCAGTCATTTAGATTTAGGTAGGTAACACACAACATCAACCATAGATTATGATATAGATATTACTTGATCATAGATTAATCACACAACCTATAGTATGAAACATATCTATTAGTAGGTTATCATGATAGGATGGTCATCCATTTTGTCTCTTTCACTAAAACATAGGTCATGACATAGACTCGTTTATAACTTTACAATAGAGATTGGATAAAATACATGTTTAGGGTATTATCCATATTATATCACCACCAACACCAACTCTACCACTTCTATGAAGGTAGCCTCCTATCAGAGCTAAATGACTTAGAGGAGATCCAACATCTTCACCACCAGAGCAACCCTAAATTTGCCTAAAACAAGATGACATCACTATGAGTGATATATCTCTAACTACATAGAGATCACATATCTTACTAACACTTGAGGAGATAACCACAATGTATACAGAGCTTGTGGTATATGATGATACTTATGATGATGATCTTGAGGCATTTAATGATGGATGTGATCCCTTCATCCATTTCCATCCCCAATAAGCTCTATCCTTGAACACTTTACCCCCTCTAGCTTAGTCATTTTACATTATTGTGTATATATTACTTTACTTACATTATTATACATAGTTTCTTTTTGATTACTTGTACATAAATTATCAGCTTATTTATACATAGTGTCTTTTTTCTTACTTGTACATAACTTATTTCAAAATACCAAAAAAAATAAAACATGTCAAAATACAAAATATTCAAATAACTCAAAACATAAAAAAAAATTCAACTTTATGCATTATACATGATTTACATTTCTACTACCATGCTAGACTTACATTTTGTTGTTATATGCTATTGTTTTTTTATTTATCTATATTACAATGATTTACTTGATCTTTTTTTAGTGTGTGTAGTGACACCAAGATCCTTGATTACTTCACTCTACCCATTGATGGGGCATCCTAGATCTACATTAGAGACATACATTGATATATCTACCCACCGAGGGCATCTTTTACATGACTACACCATCCAAGTTATGTCAATCCTACACCACACACTCTAGTTATTATGTTGATCTACATTACTTACTAGCTTACAAAGATTATTCTATTGACACTCACTAATATATACCACATGTATTTCTTAGAATCTACCTACTCTAATACTACATGTTTTGCATACATTCCTTTGATTAGTTAGATGTGATAGTTTTTCGAATATTTACATGCCTTCCTTTCTTTCTTTGAGTTGCTAAATGTGATTGTATTTATTTTTTCCTATTTTGTTACCTATGTGTGCCTTAGGACATTTCCCAATGTCCTTTTCTTGTGCTCTTGTATGTGATTCTGTCCCTCATGCTAATATTTTTGTTTGTAATTGTGTGTGTATGTGGGAATTTGAACATGCGTTGTATGCTTTCTTTCCTAGTTTGAGTGTCATGTGACCATGTCCTTTGTTTGCCTTGTCTCTTGGCCTCTTTTATATGCTTCTTGCTTCTTGCCTTGTGTTCTTGTTTGTTTCTTTGTTTCTCAATTGTTTTCAATGCCATGATCCACATCATGCATTATCTTACCTTCTTGGATGCCATGATAGACATCATGCTCCATCCCTCCTTATAAACTGGCTAGATTTCTAGTTTTAGTTTAGTATACTACACATGCTATTATATTGTTACATGTATCTAGGCATACCTCTGTTGATCTAAAAATCTCCAATATAAACTATGATATATCATGACACATATTTTGGATTATCCTTGCTATATCATGTATTTATTATCATAACACACTTGTAGGGCTCTTTCTTCCAAGGGTAGTCAGTGTAGGGTATTCATTCCTAACCTTAGAAGAGGGGAAAAAACAAGGGTTTTGTCATAAAGATCAAAGCCCTCTATTAGTAAAAAATTAGTATTCATAACATTTAGAATAACATTCAAAATTCAAAACATACATAATGGACCAATAAAATAATAATGAATATAAAACACTCATCAGAAATAGTAAAGGACAAGAGCAATAGAATTGGACAACAAAATCAGATACAAAAGTGTCTACTTTTTGGCACTCTTTTCCAAATAGCCAAAAACCTAATATTTTAAAAAATAGATAGAAAGTTAAAGTCAATTATAGTTTGGTAAGATATAGTTCAGTTTAGATTGGTTAGTTTTAGTATAGTTTTACTCATATTATCAAGATATAGGGGGAATCATATGTGTCATGATGGCGTCACTTCCAATTTTAGATTAGGCAATTGGTAAAAATTCCAAAATAAAATCCATGTTATAAACATCAATGAATGGGAGCAATGTGCATGGCACATTTTCCTTATTTTCTTTCCACTTCATTGTATTACCTAGGTATTTTTAGTATTTACATGCCTTATTATATAAGCCTAGCTTTTAGTTTCATAGTGGCTTTAATATAAGCCCAATGTTCACCTTTCAAAGTGGCCAAGATTAGCCTAGTTCTCAACACACATTCAACTATCCATGCCACATTATCAAATTATAGAGCATTCATGTGCTTTATGAGCCATCTCATATAACACGCATTCATACTAATATCAGTTCATAGTTCACACTTAGTGGGAAATGATGGAGCCAAAAGTTTTGCTAGACTTTATATTCTTTAGTCACCTACTCAGATGGATTGCACACACAATCCAAACATTGATTAACACATGCATGATCACATAAATTCACACTTAGTGGGTGACCTTGGAGCCAAAGGGCTAGCCTTTGTATTCTTGAGCCACCCTTGTGGAATTGAGTACTCATCTCCATTCATGATATTACTCTTGGTACAAAACATACCCAACATCATTCAACATCACTCAACATAACAATAGGTTTTATATTAGTTCACATACCTGGTGAGGTGTATCCATTCCTTTTTATTCCCCTCTCTTTTACCAAACCTTTTTACATTCTTATTTTAGACATAGGATGTTTATCAAGAACTGATCTACTCCTTTTTCGGTTTTGTAGATTTATGCTTCATGTTATGCTCTCTATGCACACTCATCATCACACATCTTCATGGGATTCACCCTTGTATGTTAGTCTAGGTGCGCTTTCTATTTTTCCTTTATCCTAGTATTTCACTTTGTTGTATCACTAGAATAAAGGGTGGGGGGAATGTAGTCATATAAAATGTCCAAATTGGTAGTTTGAGTGTGGCTTGAGATACCCCATCCATAAGTCTTTTTTGTATGCTCTTATGACCCTTACAGACACTTTTTTTCTCATTACCAGTATTATATATCCTTATAAAACTTGATTCCACTTCAAAAATATAATATTTTATGTGCCAATATTGTTCCCCTAGGTTTTGGGCCTCTAGGATAGGAGTTCCCCATTTGGACTATAGCATTTAGAACCAAAGTGTATCATTTTTGGTGATCTTGTCCTTTTTCACTTTAAGCCCCAGCATTCATTTTCATATGATCCTTATCCTTAATTAGGTTAGCTTAACATGAATATATTTAACCCATGACCAACTATTCGCTATAAAAACCCACTCAAAGCTCATTTACAAAAGAGCTGACAAAACTTACAAAGTAAGCAAGATTACAAACAAATCACTAAGGCAAACTTCCCTATTCTTTACATACAGTCACCCAACATAGCTACAAACATATTAAAATCCTCATACCAGTCCCTAGCCACCTTAAGCACTATCAAATTGGTACTTTTCATTCATATCACACTATTTCACAAAGCACACAAGGTGGGAGAACTACATATGGCTTGATCTCTCTTTGG
Source organism: Torreya grandis (assembly GCA_037957365.1). Taxonomy (NCBI): domain Eukaryota; kingdom Viridiplantae; phylum Streptophyta; class Pinopsida; order Cupressales; family Taxaceae; genus Torreya; species Torreya grandis. The sequence continues at coordinate 234,442 of JARHVA010008473.1, read as the reverse complement.
AGTATTGGTATGTATGTAGCATGCCCACACAAGGGGTGTGGATTGAATGCTCAGTATATATTACACACTGAACCCCATTTTTCTTAGTTGATTCAAACATCATTTTATCAAGCATAATTATGGGTTAGGGTTTAAAGACAAAATCATCTTTACAAAGAGTTCCATAGACAACCATCACTCGATATTTGATAGGTAGGCTCATATAGGTACAATATAACTACTTAGAAAGTTTTAGGTCTTTGAGACTAATTTGGAAAAAAATGGTAGGAATGGATAATTGTGATGAACACTAAAACATCTACTTCTTGGTGCTTCCATCCTTTCATCAAATGGAATCCAGATTCAATTTTATAACACCTTCTCAGTCTTGCATAGTCATTTTTAGCCTCTGTATCAGCTGTCTTAGTCTATTTTCATCTATGTTATATTTATTCCTACTTATTTATATTTTTAGAAAGGTGAAAAAGATAAACAATTTCAAAAATTAGGATTGTAATTATTTATACATTCTGTACTAATTTATTAATCTAAACCCTTAACTAAAATAGGAATAACAATCTATTATTCTCAAAAAAGTTAAATCACCACCAATATTGCACCCAAATGTCTCAATCTCCTATATGAATATTAATAGATAACAACTAACCTATAATCATAATATTATTGTAACAATATTACATTAGCAAATTACTAACCACATATATCTCTCAAACTAACTATACCTAATAGTGAATTATTACTTTCATAATTATTCACATTAAGATGTAAAAATTACTATGAGGGATAATTAATCCCTGACATTCCTCACATAGGCCTTACATGGTAATTTGTGTTTCATAACACCTAATGAAAGTAATGAAATAACACATTAAATTCTTATCAACCATTCACTATCAATAACACATCAATTTAATCAGTGTGGGAACTTTAGACAGAAATTTCTACCATCAACCCTTCACTAAGGGAACACATCAACCTAAATAATATGGGAGCCATAATTGAAACCATTTATTCAAGTGTCACTACTTCCTCCAAGAACTTCCATAAATATAATTTTATGCCATTACATATTCTTAGGTATGCATACTAATTTTTCAATCTTACTACACATGACCACTACAATGCAAAAAAACACATCCCGCATTTACTCCATGTGATTGCAATGGATATGTTACTATCATATCATTTCCATAAATAGGTAAGATAGCCATGAGATCTCTATAGTATCTACTCCCCTAACTATTTCCACGTTCATGTTTCTTCTAAATGCTTTTTTTATGTAGTGCACTATGTGGGAAAATAGGAAAAACACCTCTTATTTATTACACAAATGAACAAGTACTAAAAATAGAAAATGTGTGTGTGTGTGTGTGTGTTTGTGTGTGTGTGTGTGTGTGTGTGTGTGTGTGTGTGTGTGTGTGTGTGTGTGTGTGTGTGTGTGTGTGTTTGTACGCGCGCGCACGCGCGCGCGCGTGTGTGTGTGTGTGTGTGTGTGTGTGTGTGTGTGTGTGTGTGTGTGTGTGTGTGTGTGTGTGTGTGTGTGTGCACGTGCGTGTGCGCGTGCACGCATCCACACGCACACACACCACTATAGCAAAAATCACCCCTTCATTAGTGGCTAATGAGAGGAGTATAAATCCTCCATCCTATTGTGTCCTCTAGTCTCTAATAGGTTGTTTATTGCTCATTCAAATAAGTCACAAAGTTCAGATGCATGAATTTTTTCTTGAGGAAAAATGCCCCATAGTTTGGACATATTCAAAATTTGACTTTAAGATGGTGCATCCAAGAGATAATGAATCTTTGTACATTTTAACCCTTTTTACTATGACTCTATCTCTTGATTTTGAAACTTTTGATATTTTTGATGACAATAAAGACTATTAAATAAAATTGACTCGATATATATATATATATATATATATATATATATATATATATATATATATATATATATATATATATATATATATATATATATATATATATATATATATTTTAAAGACACAATAATATGAAACAAATCTAATTATAAAATTCACCTAGACATGACTCACAAAAAACATTGAAAGATAATAATAGTCAACCTAATAAACTCATTAAACTATAAAGCCCAATATTCAAATATCTAATAAACAAATTGAGTATATAATGAAATAATATAGAATGGAATTCTAAAACTTAAGTTTATGATAGACAATTTATTAGAACGTATATAAACTCAAACTCAATTATTGAATGTATCTATTGAATTTGATAAGATAAACATGAATAAATAAAACTTTACAAAATTAAAGAAACATGACTTGATCCTGAGCTTGCAAGGGACAATAGAGAAAACCTTTGTCTATGTAGGTAAGATAGACAGAATGTTAAGGCACAATAAAATAAACATTGAATATCATGCCTTCAATGATAATGTTGAATGTTGATATGTGGAAAATTAATTTATAACAAATATGTTCCATATCCTTTAAGGTGATACAACTATAATTGTGTGGATGGTGAAAGTTTATAAGTTGTTAGGTATGAATGGCAACTTTTCCACATAGAACAAAGATTGTAGAAATCACATGAAATATAGGAGGTGAAGACTGAATGGAATACCATTGGATATCATGGATAGGTGAGATAGGGATCTCTATAAAAATATCCCACTCAATAGATACTATGGTGTAGCATGCTCTAACAAATGAATACAACATGATATATCTAACAATCGAGTACTATATTATAGGCATTAAGTACCATAGCCAATTTATGTTCTCAAAGTCAAAAGCATGTATTTTTTTTAAACAACACTGGTCACCTTAGTAACTTTTAACCTAGATAGGCATGTCGATAACATTTTCCAATGATTTCATCACCATCAATATTTCCGTAAGTTTTTAGCTTCTTATAAAAGGTTTCAATAATTGAAACATAGTGCTAAAGGTATGAATATAGGTGCACGTATATTTTTAAATCTTGTATAGAGAAACCTATATAGTCACTCCAAACTTATATATAGAATTAAAAATATATGATCAAATAACCTATAATTATTTACAAATCCATATACTATAAATAATATAATCTTTTAAACTGATCAATTTCATAGAAGGGAAACTGAGATAAACAATGGAGTTGCCCCATCAAATTATCATACCCAATCTGATACCACTATTAGGATAAAATATAGTTTATCATATATTTATTTCATGCACGTAAATATCAATAGTATACAAAGGTCAAAGATAGAGAACATATAATCAGATTGATATAATATTATTCACGCACTCTGATAATAAATCCATATGGGAGTTTCCAATTATATAGGAAAATATTTTTCTATAATTGGGGAGATCATATATCCACCAATATCTATCCCAAATATCTCAATCCCCTATATGAATATTAATATATAACAACTAACCTATAATCATAATATTATTGTAACAATATTACGTTAACTAATTACTAACCAAATATACCTAAGAAACTAACTATAGGTAATATTGAATTATTACTTCTATAATTATTCACATTACAATGTAAAAATAATTTTGAGGGATAATTATTCCCTAACAAATATGATTATATAATTATAAGAAGCTCACCTTGGCAAGTCTAATAGTTAGAAGACCTAATAACCATCTATAGGTCTCTCATAGGCCTAACCTAATAATGTGGTATTGTATGGATGTCCAAGGGTTTTAAAATGGGTATAGAGAATACAATTAAGGTTTATAAACTTACTATCAAAAATAAAAGGATCAATAACTACTTAAGAAACCCCAACTCTAAGGCCCAACAATCAAAAGCCTCAGACCATCACCTACAAGCCTACCTATACAAGTGTGCACTTTGTGTGTTGGATATGAGATTTATAAGTGATTTTTTTTGTGATAATACTAAGGAAATATGGTAAAATACTTTCAAAGGTGTGAAGGAGGTGAAACCAATCAAAATGTGGATTCTTGAGTGTTGACAAGTTGATAGACTCAAACACCACCTACATGCCTATAATGGGAAAGCAGAGAAAGAGAACAAGTATGATGTGAATTAAAGGGTTGGAAATATTATATAGGGTTAATATAAAAATGAAACATATTATAAAATCATCCAAAATGACTAAAATCCCAATGGGAAAGGATACACCTTCAGGATTGTAGTCAAGTGCCTATAAACACCTATAAGTAGGTTATAGGTGAATTGATGAAAAGTGTATTGATCATTGCTTGAATAAATGAGGTGTATAAGAAGGTAAAATAAAATATAAAATTTAATTATGAAATATAAAAAGGTATTAATAGTGTTCTTAAGGTGACTCAAGGTAATGAAATGGTCACGAAGGATAATTAGGCCTAAAAGGTCAAAATGATCAAACACATGCATATGTATGAAAAATTGAGAAAACTTGTACATGTTTTAAAGTATTATGTCAATTAATTAGTCTTAGGGGATGAATAACTTTTTTAAATACAACTCCATGAAAGTTGGGATCTATGATAAGGAAAGGAAATGTTGGAAAAGGCCTTCTAGGGTCAATTCAATGTGACTGGTTACAAACCCTTATTTAGAGTTTGTTGGCATGAAACTTTATTTTAGGACAAATTGGATTCTTCTCTTCAATAGTCATGTGACAAAGTCCCTCTCCTATTATTAGGTAGAGCTCCCTTTATTTAAAACTAAAATGAATGCTGTAAGGAAAATATTTACTATAAAAATGGTATTTTGTATGGGGTTGTACTTTTATCCACAAAGTATGAAAAGGGTAGTAGAAAGGAACTATAAGGAATAAATTGGAGGAAATAAAAGACATTAAAAATATATATTATGAAGATATAGTTCCAGCTAGCTAAATATAGAAACTCACTAAAATAATCCAAAAAGGGGGATTTTAATAAAGGAAATCTTTATCATGGAAATATGATGAGAAAGACATATTGCATTCATAGGAACAAAGTACATACACCAGAGAGATTGTATAATACCAAGGAAAGTGATAAACAACAACCCTATATTTCCCTAAATGAATAGTCAAATTTTTTATTCTTAACCCATACGAATTTCAAAATTATAGAAACCTTTTAATGTATATTCAAGAGAAATTCCATAATAAAACAAATTCATGTATATTAAATATCCAATAATGAAATTTAGCAACATTGGAAAGAATAAGAATAAAAAAGATTAACATCCACACATACATTATCCATTCGTAGAAATTCTTGGGCATAAAGTCTACAAAAGTTCTCCTTATATTGATTTTTCTATAAGTTAAAAATACAAAATCTACTCTCTACCTTTGCAAAAATTTATTCAACTATAAAAAATCCCTTTAAATGAGCTCAAAACTCTTATTTATAGGTTACAATAGGTGTAACCACCTTGTAACTACTTTCATAACCAATTTTGAGTAGAAATTTTTTAGTTTACAACTACTTTATCACTTATGATTTTAAAAAGGTAAAACATAACCCTTTTAAGTTATTTGAAAAGTATAATGAAGAAATAGAAAATTAAAAAATGACTTTGAGAGGTTATGAGAAAGAGATAAGTGTTTTTGTTGTGTAGGACTATGTTTTGATGTGGTATTAATTTTTTATTACCCCCATTGAGATGAATTGAACTTATATATTCTGAAACTCTGAACTACTTAGATAATTAATTCTCTTGTAGGAACAACTATATTATTCAATTATGAAAGCCATTTATATGATTCATTGTTAGCCTCTTCAATCTTTTCAAAATGTTCTAGAATGTTCAATGTTAGATCCATAATTGCATTATGAATATTGCTCAAGTTTTTCATTAATCCTTTATTGAATGTATCTACTCCAAATAGTTTATTTTTGATCAACATATAAAATTATTCTTTCAATTTTGTAGTTGTTATAACTTTTGAATCATCCTCATTTGATAAGTGATAATTAATAGAACAAATATTGGCATGTACCTCAGATTTTACCTCATCACAAACTTTATCATGATGTTGTAAGTCTTCAAAACTTTATCCAGAGCATGGATCTTTAAGTTTATGCATTGAGTCCACAACCATGAATAATTATATTCTAAATTTTTAATAATACCTCTTGAGACCAAAGAATTCTCATCCATGGTGGCCATGTCCCTCAAATCTCAAATTAATTTATTCCATATTTCAATTTCTTTCTATGTATCATATTTTTCTTCTTCAACCTTTGCCTAACTAGATTTGATGAGATCATATATTCTCTGATTCTTATTGAGGAAATTAAAACCTTAAAAAAGCAAATCTTCAACCCATGACTCTATCACTTTACCATGATTGTTATATTTACTAATTTTTACAACCATGTCCTTATCAATGACAAATTTAGAATTTGGAATTCTTCCTCTAGATGAATTTGATATAGGTGTATAAATTACAGTCTAAGAGGTTTCACCAATATTAAAAATCTATTTAATGTACATTGAAAGTACATGCACCTTTTCTTCTAACTATTCCTGAGTTTGCATTCCCAATTTTATCATTTGAATCAATTTAGTTATAGTCAATTTGAAATTATGAATGTTACCTTCAATATTTGATTCACTATAATTAATTTTACTAATGTTGTAATCAACTAAAGCCATTTCATCTTGATTCTTATCCACATAAGATTTTACTATTTGTATGGACTTTGTACCTGAAGGGTCAATAATCAACCTCAAATTAGTCTTGGCCTTTATTCTATTTGGAAGACCTTTCAATAAATTGGTGATAACATCAAAATAAGTTTTGGTTGGTGTGAATGAAGGATTTTTCTGACCAACAAGTTGTTTTACCCATGATTAAGACATGTCTCCCTATGAAATAGCCAATTAAGCATCTTTTTAAACCAAGGTAGTCAATGATGACAACTATTGCATGGGTGAGATAAGAATATATCTAGTCTCAACTAATTATGGGGGAAAAAGAAATTGTTACACATAGAAAACTAAAGGTGGAGGCAGAGATGGAGATGGAGTTGGGAATGATGATGATGATGGAAATGGAAGGGGAAATGGAAGGGACGAAGGTATACATGAATCAATATGAAGAGAAATTATAGGAAAAAGGGCATAACCTATGTCTGTAGCCAAACACTAGTGAGTAGTGTTGTCAATCAATAGTGAAGGATCCATCTCTTGTGTGATATATAGAGTAATATATGAAGTATGTCATGTAATTTGAATCTTTTTCCTTGATAATTAATCCCCACATGTTTATTTATGAAAATAGTCTTTGTTGGGATCTTCTCCATCTCTTCCACCTGTAGAAACCAAATTGGATTTCTTTATAAAGATCTTAATGCCTAAAAATTAAGACATTGAAGTGTAAGAAATATGTTGTTTCCCTTTTTAAGTTCCTTTATTTTTAAAACAACTTACTGAAGAGAGTTATCTCACTTTCTTATCATAACATTCTCTTGGTCTATCTAGCATGAACTATGTGTGTTCCATAATGTTTGTCAATTCTTTTATTGACCAATTGATTAGAGGGATGGCTATGATATGGATATTTTTATATAAAATGTTTTCTATAATTTCATTACTATCATCTTCATTATTCATTTTTCACTAGTCAAATCTAAAATACTTTATCTATTTTAAATTTCATTCTCGACCAATCTCTCTTTATAACTTTGAAATCATTTTCATAGTACTCTTAATAGTCTTTAATTGTTTAAATGTGATGATAACTAGAGCCCATTCCGAGGTTGTTTCTCACAAAATACTTACTATCAAAACCAATCCTCCTAGTGTGTGGGTACATGAGAAAATATATCAATGAATTTTTAATATTGGAGGCATCTTTGGGTGTCCTGAAATTGAAACAATGGAAGCCAATAGGAAAGCTTATTCCTCTTGTATGTTGATTAGTGCATTTCTTGTGCACTTCATTGAGGTGTCTACAAAGCTCAATTATAATAATTTTGTCACTCAAGTATCTTATTAATATAAAAGGAACACCTTTAAATCTACCAACCTGAATATATGTGATTTTTAGAAATTGGATGAAATAGATTCCATACTTCTTGATAAAAGCAACTACCTTATTGGAAATTCTATCTGTAAGGTTCCCATCTAGTTTTATGACTAACATCATGGAGAATGCATCATTTAATCTTTTGAAATGGATTTTTCCTTTTTCATAAGTAAGCTAAGGAAGTTTATCATATATCAACATGCCTGAGATATTATGCTTTACCTCCATCAAAGCAAGCCACGATGTGAGGTTTGTAATTGAATAAACCAATTATGAAGTCATAATGAATTCTTATGTTGATTATAATTTGATAAATGTTTCATGAATGTTATTACTAATGATAAAATCCCAATCAACAAACTCCTTCCTAGTGTAGATGATACTCATTAACATACACATGCACTAGAAAAAAGTATTTGTCTCTTTAATTCCCATAACTCTACTCAAAAGGGTAATCATATTTGATAGTTCTTATTTGAAATTTAATCTATATATGGTTTTGATATGTTTGATACTTATTCTATTTTTTGGTATTTAACCAAAATTTACTTAGTATCTTTTTGCACTTTTCATGATTATCCTTCCAGAATTATTCAACAATGTCTTTATTGATTTGCACTATTTCATTATGGGGTTTGATACCAAAGGTGATCCCTATAGAGGTGATACTTAGTTTGGCTATCACCTAATTATCTACACACCTTATTTATCTATTTTGAGGGTTGTAGTGATTTTCACATATTTCTACGAAATATACACATTGAGTGGAAGTTGGGAATGCAACTATGTGTCTAAGATTACTATCTATAATTTATCTTCTTAGAAGAGTTGTTTTTGAAATATCCATTCTTTGCCAGAAATCATCAATATACATGTGCCTCATATTGATATCAGAGATGTTCAAGATGTCCATATGTATAATGGATATAGGCTTGTATCCCATATATTTAAACTTCATATTTGAAGGTGAATTTGAATAAATGGCAACTTGAGCAAGCAAATCAAGATTTATATTGACTAAAACTAGAGAGAGAAAGTGTGTATATGAAATAGAAACTAGTATAGTATACATGAACCACTATACCAGCTCAAAAATATTATTGGATAAAAAAAAAGTCAAAAACTTATCTATGTATGCAATGACCATCTAAACCTATTTGGAGGTTGTGAATGATAAAAACATGATATCACGTTTGAAAACACTATTTATGCATGTAAAGGCATCAAAAACCTTCTAGAATATCTTGAAATATTAAGATATTTATGAGATCATGTACATGAGATAATGTCTCGAATGTGCATGTGGTAAATCGATCTCGAGTATGCTATCAAGAATTATCATTCCATTCACAGTTATTTTCAAAAGCCCAAAACCACCTAGAGAGAGCTCAAAGCCAAGAACTTATTCTTAAAAACTCCTTGTAAATTTCCTATGAAAATATTGAATAAAGTTGGTACAATAACCATTTTGAAGTGGAACATGCATTTGTGTAGGCTTCTTGACCAAATAAAAAAACATGTGAGTTATTTCAAAGGAAAAACAAAACTTTTGGCTGATTAAATAAATTCACATGATAAATACAAACTAATTATAACCACCATGCATAATTACTCTACCATGTATAGGTCTAACCAAATAATCTTTATAGATACAAATAGTAGTCATGTGGGAGTTTTCTTTACTCAAAATAGTCTACAAGATTTGAAAGGGAAATAATGTGTTTGAGAAACATGAAAAACCCACTCAAGAACACCACCATGATCTAACTATATTTCACCTAAATATATATTTTTGTTATGAATTCATATGAAATTTGAAAGGAAATAAAACATCATGTGGATTTTTAAAAAAGAAGAAGCATGTTCTGAGCCCACATGAGAAGAAATGTTTTATTAAAATTTATTTAGATCATTATTTTCTATGCATACATATTGTCATTCAATCTATTTCACTCTCTATATGGTGGAGTCAGAAGATTTAAAATACATTCTTGAGTATTATAAAAATTCCACACAATGATTTTGTTAGTTATAACTTTCTCTTATATGGAAGAAACTATGGTTTTCAAAGTTAAAAACTACGTCCTATATCCAATTACTTGTTTATGTAGTTTTTCATTTTCATTTTAAATTAAATATTACTTAATAAAAAATCAAATAAAAATAGGTTTTATGGTGAATACCTATGGATTAGAGGATGTTTCACAGTGCTTTGAATATAGTGATAGTGAGCTTATTTTTGGCTAGGAAGAATAATTTTCACACAAGTAAACACTTGATGAAAATGGATTAATAGATAATTGGGTGAGCTGCCTAGTTAGAAACCAATTTTAGAAATTTGTGAGCTTCCTCAAATGGATGTCAGATCACTTTTTCACACAATAAAGTGGATTAATAACATATGAAATTATAATAGATAAAATATGTGATAACAATGATAATTAAGATTTAATTTTCAATTAAACTATCAATATAAATGTAATATTCCTCCCAATAAGCTGAAGAAAAGTCTACATCATCTTGTATGACAACTAGTTAGTCTTCAATGGATTTTTGAGAGGGTGAATAAATGATTGTGGAGAGAGATAGATCAAAATTAATGTAACTCTAATTAGCAAACAAGGGTTGGGATGCTATGGGGAGATCAATGATACTAATTATGTCATGTATTAAGCCTAGTAAAGTCATCTACAAATAAAGGCCATATCTAAATGAAAATAAATTACTAAAGAATATAAGAAAGGGTATATTATTAAGGTCTTAGGTTATAAAAATTAAATATAATGGATCGATGATGATCCTGACAGTATCGATGCCAATGGGTAGAATTAGTGTCGAATCAAGCTGAATCGATGTCGATTATCTCTATGACTAAGTTTAATAAAAAGAGAGATTAGACAAGATTATTTGGATAATAGAGATTTATTAAAAGATAAATAAAAATGTAAATGATATTCTAAAAACTAGATAAATAGATAAAAATGGACAAATTGATAGAAAATGATATAAATAAAACATGACTCAACTTCAATCCATTTGTAAGCAAAATGAAACTTCTCCACAAATGCAAGTAGTTTATCAGGGTTGAAAAAGGATATGGATTGAACATAGTGTATTTATAGTAGAGTGTTATTAAGGATGCCACTAATTCTCCAATAAATCTTACAAAAATTTGATGCTCTAATTTTTTAGGTCTAGAATGCAAAGGCTAGATTGGTATTTAAGGATCGATGTTGACACATAAAATCAGTGCCAATCATGGGAAAATCGGTGTCAGTTCACCCAAATTTTCCAACTTTGTTTCAACCATGGGTAAAAATGGCTTTATTACAAGTGTAAATGTTTGTAATAAACTCATACAGGGGTAAAGTGGTTAGGGGGTAAATTCCTTGGGTTATAAATGGATTTAGGAGGTTAGGAGGGGTATAAAAGTAATAGTAAAGGCCAATTACCAAGATATTAAATGGTAAATATACTAAATATTGGTATAGGGATTGTTTAGGAGAAATAAAAATATCGAACTATGACACTTGATTAATTATCCATAGGGTATGAAGTTATAGTGTCTACATTTTCACCTTTTTATGGAGTGATATGGAATATGTTTTGTGAGACAAAATATCATGACATGTCCACTACCCTAAGTTTATGTGAGGAGGTATCCTGCCTCAAAATGGGAGCCACTGGAGGATAAGGAGAATTAAATGGGTTTGAAAAATTGAAAAATGTATAGGATAGGTAGATAACATATGAGCTCTAATAAACATTAAGTGTATGTTTTACACAAATAAGATTTAATATAATACATTAATAGATTCCCCAAGGAAAATCCCATAATAGAATGCCACAATAATGAATAGGTGGGATTAAATGAAGGATAAACAAGACGACAAGTGATAAGACTTGTCTGACTAAAGCATATGGTGTATTATATGTTGTGTGCTATACCTATAGATAGTTGTTCTCAAGGGAGAATGCATTCTCAAGACCCATTAAGGGGAGATATCTAAAATAGTACATGCCTTATGAAGGTTGTGTGACCCTCATGGGGTTAAAATCCATAAACTTGAAATGGTGTAGGTTGAATAATAGGGTAGATGTGGTAATGTGCTAGGATGAAGCTAAGGAGTAGGGTTGGATTTATGTAAAATTGTAAGTAGTATAAAAGGGGCCAATTAGTATCAATCCAAAATAAATTGATGATGATCCACCCAAATGATGTTGATTTAAAATAGATAAATATCGATTATAAATGAGGTATATAAGCAAGTTTGAGGTGGAAAAAGGCTCATCTACTATTTTTGAAAACCAAATGATACTTGAGATCTCAAATGAGGAATGTCATGAAATGGGATGGAGGCTAGTGGTAGTGGATTTAGGTGACATTAATGCTCATAGGATGAGGTAGGTATATTATTTTATTAATTTTTGTGAATTTTTTAATTTTTAAGATTTTATACTTTTTAAGAACTAGGATAGGGCTAAGATTATTGTGGATGGAATTGGAGAATTATCATTGATTCCCTAGTGAATCGATGATGATCCATAGGGAATCAATGTCATTTCAATAGAATGGCATCGATCTAAAAATAATGACATAAATCCATAAAGGATCCAAGAAGATTAAAAAAAATGTGAAAGGCTAAGAATAAAGTCCTGAGTTAAGATAAGTTAGAGTTTTTAAGAAATTTTAAACTGATTGTGGATGTTGGTGATAGGAACGGGGTGTAATGTGGATGCAAGATCGAGTGTCACCCTACTAAAGTGAATTTGACTTACACTTAGCAATGATGACTAGGCCAAATTAGAGGCTATAGGCCTAGGAGGGATGAACCACTACAAATTCATCCATAAAGACACAAGATTGTTGGTGGCTTGGGTGGAGTATTGGGATGTCACTACAAGGAGATTTTGGATATTGATTGGGGAAATGACCATCATAGAGGAGGACATATATCACATTTTATGATGTTTAATATAGGGAATACCCATAGTACCTATGGATGAATAAGTTTGAGGAATAACCTTAACATGCCTATACAATTATGATGTAGATGGTATCAGTTTTGTTGGTGGTGGTTTAAATTTTGAGCCTCTATATAGGGCAGACACAATAAGGATAGGTGTGTTCATGATGATAATGTTATTGATATATTGTTATGCATTCCCAGACTTAGGGGGAGGAAAGTTTTCATGGATTATGATTGGTGTGGGGACAAACATGCTAGAACATTGTATAGTCTTTAAACGTGTGTCTACCTTACTATTATAGATTTACAGGGAGATCTGGGATTAGAGAACCCATAGATGCTATGTTATAGATGATATTGTTATCCTATAATGTTGGGCTTATGGGCACATCAAGATAGTATGACCCATTGGCACCTCATGAATATGGTGGTATGACATAAATTACAACATGGATTTCCTATGTTGGAAGGCCAATCTAGAATAAGGATATATAAATGGCATTATCAAGGACCTTAATTACTATTGAGTTGTTCTAGAGGGATTGAGAGAGATACATATCATTTGGAGATGTTATTTGAGATTTATTACATGGGCTAGGGTGGAGGTCAAGCTTATAAGGATATGAAAGGAGCATTAGGTGATAGGGATGAGGACAAAGTAGCTAGAGTACCTCTATTTTAGACAAGTGCAATAGTAGTTTGGGATAGTACAGGACATTCCACAGGCCCCATAGGTATACATATTATATGCGATAGATTTGGAACTACCTAGAATAATCACTAAAGATGTCTTGGTAGAGGAATAAATGACAACAAGAGATGACATAAATGATGAGGGATGAACTCCCACATATATGACATGGTGGGTCAAGTAGTGGACTATGAGACAAGATAAGGTGGTGCATTCATTCTAGGGGGGATGAGGAGATGGAGTAGGTAGAGGAGGAGGCTATGGAGGAGACGTGAGATGAGGAGGATGATCGAGAGGATGGGGGAGAGGAGGATATATATGTAGAAAGTATCATCATGAATAGGGATACTTTAAGGTTTCAGTGTATTACCTTATAGGAATAGCTATTTCCATCACATGGGGCCCTTACCATAGTGTGGATAGAGAAATATACCCTTTAGACCTGATTAGATACTTTATAGGTAGGGTTTAACTCATTGTAAATAATTCATGATATGGTGGTGGAAGAGCAAGTTAGATATATGGTAGAGAGGGATAATCTAAGGAGGAGGGAAGAAGAGAGAGAGATTCCTCAGTGTAGATTGTTGGAGAGGTGGTAGGGCTAAGAACTAGATAGGAAGGGACCATGAGCTTAAATAAATATAGGGAGATGGCTATTGAGATGAGATACTATGAGTAAATAATTCTAGATCATCTTCTAGAGACTCTAAGATATGATTCTCATGTATCCACATAGGGAAGGTCCTCAAGGTGCATGCACATAGGGTCAGTGAGCACGGGGAGAATCTGTCAAAAGAGAGACAAGGATAGGGACATAGATGAAAATGGGGGTGGAGATGGGGTGGAACCTTGGGGAACATCCACTTGAGAAATTTATAGTTCACATAATAGACCTTACATGTATTTATATTCATTATAATGACTAGAGATTAATATATGTTTATATAGATACCTTGGTTTACATTGACCATTATGTGTGTGTGTGTGTGTGTGTGTGTGTGTGTGTGTGTGTGTGTGTGTGTGTGTGTGTGTGTGTGTGTGTGTGTGTGTGTGTGTGTGTGTGTGTGTGTGTGTGTGTGTGTGTGTGTGTGTGTGTGTGCGTGTGTGTGTTTCATGGTTATATATTATCTTGTTATGGATTATGGATGTTCATGGACTATGCTTATGTATTATGGATGTGCATGGATTATGGTTACATAAATGTTTACATTGTATGGAATATATGATTATGGATTTAGATGATGCAATTTATTATAGTTGATTATATGTGATGTATTTATATCTTAATATGTTTATGGATTATGGACATTATGGTTTTGATTTAGATCATTTGATTATGGATTTTTATGTGATGTAATTGGTTTATTTGATTATGGATTTAAAATATTTTATGGATCATGATTATAAAGGATTTGTTTTTTATATATGTATTAATGCATAAAATGTTTATGATTAATATGGATATGAATTTGATTATGTGATTATGAGTTAAGTGAGTTTATTAGATTATGGATCATGGGAATTTGTGAATTATTTTTCATGGATTATGGATGTATATTTGATTATTTGATCATGGTTTAAAGATTTTTTTGATGTGATTATAGATTATTGATTTAAAACTTTAAAATGTCTTAAATTATTATTTGGATTTATGATGATGGCATTTGAATTACATTATGGATTATGATTATGGGTTCAATATATCACTTATTAATTTGACATTTATATATTTCTAAATCACTACATTATGGATTATGATTATGGGTTCAATCTATCACTTATTAATTTCACATTTATAGATTTCTAAATCACTAGATTAGGATATTTTGTTAATATAGGTGGAAATTGTTTTAATTAATTTAATTTACAAAGGATTTATTGCTCATTATTGAATCATACCATGACCCAAGAAAACCACTTGAAATGAATGCATATGCATCCTTAACCAACTACTAATAAAAATCCTAACAATTATAGGCCAACTATGTTTAGGATATTATTGATTTGCTTTTAGGATATGATAGATAGTGGATTCTAATAATATATTTCCATATTTCATACCCTTAAATAAGGTCACCCCTATAATAATCAATGCAATAAATCTGATAAATTAAATAAAGTTGATTAATGCAGGAAGCTTTCTATTGATATTTTATGCATGATATCCATCCTTTGAGGGAGTGGTCCATATTTTGAGATGTGTTTTTTTAAAGCAACTATCCTTCGAGTGAGCAATATAAACTTTTGATATTTGTATATTTTTGTATATTTTAAGAATCTACATAGATACCCTTTGAGGGATTAGTCAATTTATTTTTCTTTTTCTTTTTTAGGTGCTTTTATTTACATTTTTATCCTAATTTTATAACTTCATGATGGATTGGCCTAATGTATCCTAGGATAATTTCCCAAAGCTTTGTTACACAAGATAAAGCACTTATTCTCAAAATGATTTAGTGATAGGGATGGAATTTAGGTAAAAATGATTTAGAGATCCTTCCTATTATAGGTCAAGTTTATCCAATTAGAGTATACTATGAATAGATTCAGGATATTCATATTTAAGGTTACAAATGGGAAATGCTATTGGATAACCACATGTCTCTATATATTATTATTTGGTATAAGAGTAATAGGGATATGAAACATAAAAACTAAACTAGGTAGACCAAGTGATTAAGATTTATGAACAACAAAAAGGATGCAGATATAATTCATTAAGAGGTTCTCACTCTAATTTTACATCAAGAGAGGTCAAGTGATATGGCCCATATCCATACTTAGGATATTATTGATTTGCTTTTAGGATATGACAGATAGTGGATTCTAATAAGATGTTTCCATATTGCATACCCATAACTAAGGTCACCCCTACAATAATCAATGCAAGAAGTCTAATAAATTAAATAAAGTTGATTAATGTGGGAAGCTTTCTATTTATATTTTATGCATGATAGCCATCCTTTGAGGGAGTGGTACATATTTTGAGATGTGTTTTTTTAAAGAAACTATCCTTCAAGAAATCATTTTGCACTTTTGATATTTGTATATTTTTGTAGATTTTAAGATTTTACATAGCTACCCTTTGAGGGATTAGTCAATTTATTTTTCTTTGTATTTTTTATATGATTTTATTTAAATTTTTATCCTAATGCTATAAATTCATGATGGATTGGCCTAATGTATCCTAGGATAATTTCCACAATCTTTGTTACACAAGATAAAGCACTTATTCTCAAAATTATTTAGTGATAGGAATGGATTTTAGGGAATAATGATTTAGATATCCTTCCTATTATAGGTCAAGATTATAAAATTAGAGTATGCTATGAATAGAGTCAGGGTATTCATATCTAAGGTTAAAAATGGGCAATGCTACTGGGTAAGCACATGCCTCTATCTATTATTATTTGGTATAAGAGTAATAGGGATGTGAAACGTAGAAACTAAACTAGGCAGACCAAGTGATTAAGATTTATGAAAAACAAAAAGGATGCAAATTTAATTCATTAAGAGGTTCTCACTCTAATTTTACATCAAGAGAAGTCAAGTGATATGGCCCAGATCCATACTTATGGGTGATGATATATGGTCTGAGCCAACTGGGAACAAATTTTAGCCTTTTGATTTTTTCCTTATTAGTTGCATGTTTATTTTAATTTAAGATGAGGTTGTAAATATTAAATTCATTTTCTTTTAGATGATTATTATAGGAATGTTTTATTTTTTCTTGATATACATGTAAATGGTCAAGGTTAGTCGATCGATGTTCATCCAAGAGTTTGAGTTGGGCTAGTAATTATTGATGGAAGTCATCCTTATGAATGATATATTTTAGGGAGATGTAAAGGGAAGGACTCTAAAATTTGAGAGGAAGTATAAATTTAGTAATATAGACTATGGAAAATGGATTAGAACCTATAAGGGTTTGAATAATATTTAGATAAGCCCATAAAGGCATAGGGAACATGCATATGCCAATTCCTTCCCACTTCAATAATGAATTTGGTTAGGATATTGACAAGAGTATTATTGCATGCCTTAGCCTATATATTATTTTGAAGATAGTAAGGTGAGGAGAAGTTGAGTTTAATGCAAAAAAAATCATAGAACTCTTGAACCTTTTTATTCTTAAGAGATTTTCCATTATCTGTGATGATCTTATGAGGGAAACCAAAATGACAAATGATACATTGAGTAATGAATTCAATAGTTTTGTCTACTTTGGTCATGATGGGGGATGGACTCCACCCACTTAGTAAAATAATCAATGGTAGTAATGATAAACCCATGGAGCTGGGAATATTTAGGATTAATTTGACCTATAAAATTGAGCTCTCATTGGGAGAAAAGCCAAAAGTCTTGAGCTAATTGTAATGCTTGGCTAGGGACATGGGATAGGTTAGAATGCTATTGAAACTTGATGCATATTTTAATGTACTTACAATAATCCTAATTTAAGGTGGGCCAATAATAGCCTAGATGTAAGATTATCTTAGTGATTGTGTGGTCATTAAAAAATCCACTAGATGACCCATCATGAGCTTATTTGATAGCAAGGGTAGCTTCATGATTGTAGAGAAAATGAAGAAGGATAAATTTTAAACCATGCTTATAAATAACACCCCCTAGTATGACAAAATGGGTTACATGATGTTGAAAGGATTTCTTGCCATTTTTAGATAGATTCAGAGGAATAATCCCCCTAGATTGGTAGTCAAATATATGTGTGTATTAGAGATTTGATGGAATTTCCTCCATGCTATGGATGGAAGGGAGATCAGGTTTGGTAAAGGAGGGTTTATTTATCTTATAAACAAGGACAAACAACTTAAACTCTTGAGACATATATGGGAAAAAGGTGGCCAAGAAAGACATAGTATGTACAAAATTATTAGTCAATCTAGGAGTGGCTGAGATAGCATAATGCTCAAAATTGGATAGCAAGTGATCAACCAATGTCTTATACTTTTTAAGGGTGTCATTCTTACACTGATAGATGCCCTTAGTTTTATTAACCATAAGATAAGAATGACCATGGATATTGAGTGTCTTAATACTCAAGGCTAAGGTGGTTTGGATACCTACGAATAAAGACTCATACTTTTTCATATTATTAATGCAGTCAAAATAAAGGTTAAAAGATAAAGGGATAGGTGTCCCCCTAAGAGGCATTAGGATAATACCTGATCCTCCACCATGCTCACATTTGGATCCATTAAAGAAAAGAATCATTTGATATTATAAATTAATTTGAGATGTGGAAGCTATAGATTCATTTGGGAATTCATAGTTAACTGGTTGATTATCAGAAAGAGGCACCTCAACAAGCTAATCAATAATGATTTGACCTTTAATGGAATTTTCATGGATAAACTCAATATTAAATTCTACCAAAAGCATAATCCATTTGGCCATTTATTGATTCTAATAAGGCTTGGAGTGCATAAACTTCAAGGGATAAACATTCATGACAACATAGGTTATATGATTGAGAAAATGATGGCATAGTTTAGTAGATACAAAGACTAATGATAGGTATAACTTTTATATATGATAATAATGCATCTCATACTAAAAAATTCTATGAATCATATAGTACATTGTCTGCTCATTTTACTGCTCATCATAATGGGCAAGCATGGCTCCAAGGGCATGGTCAGTAGCATAAATATACAAGAAGAAAAACTATACTTATTTCAAAGGAGTGAAAAGTGGTGGTGAGATAAGGTAGATATTAAGATATTTAAAAGACTCATGATAACTAGAGTCCCACTTAAAATGGATATCCTTATATAGAAGGTGATGAAATGGTTGAAAATAATTAGATAACTAGGAGATAAAATGATGAATAGAATGCAATTTACCTTGCAAACTATGCAACTGCTTAAGATTGGATGGGAGTGGAATTTATAAAATGGCTTTCATTTTGATAGGGTAAACTTATATCCAATAGACGGAGATAATAAATCCTATGATCTTTCCCATCAATACTATAAAAATGTATTTCTTAGAATTTAGGTAGACATACAATTAGATTAAGTGAGCAAAGATAACCTTTAGGATGGAAAGGTGGTATTTTTGTAAATTTTATTTACAAAGGAAATCATCCACATAATCATCAACAATTTTATGGATGATATCATGGAATATGTGATTCATATATCTTTGATAGCCGACTCATGCATTCTTTAAGCCAAAAGGCATAACTCAAAAGCATAAAGACCCAAGACGAGTAATAAATGAAGTATTATGTTAGTCTTATGGTGTGATGAGGATCTAATTATATATATAGAAATAATCTATAAGTGACAACATTTCATGGCTAGTGGTTAAGTCTACTAACTAGTTAATATTGGGGAGAGGGAATCATGATTTGAATAAGTGAGCTCAAGGTCTCAAAATTCAATACAAGGAAGAATTCCTCCTATAGGCTTGGTGATAGTGATGATGTTAGACATAGATTGAGGGAAATCCATAAGATAGATAAAGTTAATGGATAAAAGGAATTATATTTCTTATTTTACCAAGACCACAACATGAGGATGCATCTTCAAGAGCTTTTGGTTGATAGGTTTAACATCAGGGAATGTGAGAATGCTATGGATGAAGATGTCAGGAGTGATACCTTGCATATTTATATATAACCAAGTGAATGATTTATTTTGATCTATTATAAATGTAATGTAATCCTAGTACTCCTAGGAAACTAATGATTTATTAAACCTTAACTATGAATGGAATCTCATGGGATCCTATTTTAATATCAATGGTGGCCTCATTTAATAGAATAGAGGTTTCAGATTGAAGGGATTTTATGGAGATGGGAGTTTTCCTCACCCAAATGAGTTAAGATGAATTCATCATTCTAGCATTGAAGAATAGGGATGGTGGGAGAATATTGCCCTATCATATTTGGGTAGGATAGAGGAATGGCTCAGACCTCTCCATCATAGTGATAAATGAAAGATTATATAGTAATGGTATTGACTGTAAATTTTTTGAAGGAATGGATATTACATCATCAGTCAAAGAAGGGGTGATGGATGGTAAGGATGGTGTATCCTTTTTGAGGATGTGAAAGAGAGTAACCTATGGGGTAGATTTGGAATTCTTATTGAAATTGAGGCAATTTTTTTCATGGGATTTTCTAAAATTCCCTAGCACAACTTCATTTGGTCCTTATTCATGATGTCTTATGCCAAAAACCTTCAAGGCACACCATTACAAGTATGTATTTTCAAATTGAGGTTTATCTCATTACAAAAAGATTGAGTTAAATGGTTTAGCACAAATTTGGTTAGAAAGGCCTAAATAAGGTTTATTAATTCCCCCATAGATCAAATGGGTGCAAAGGAAAGGTGGACTAAATGGAATAATTTCACCCAAAATTATATAATAAGTTTGTTCTTTGTCTAAACTTCCATATTATTGCAGAGTCGGGAGAGTATTAAGTTTCAATAAATGATACTCTCAAATGGATAGTTTTAAAAATATGAAACCAATGGACTCCTTACCAATTATTGATGCATGGATTGTCATACTAGTAGATACCTTATTGGATGAGGATAAGGTAGAACATTGTAATGGTATTAAGATGTCATTGGGGCAAAAGGTGAGGTTGTAAGATTTGGATAGATGAGGATGAATTGGGACACTATGGATTTCAAATTTATGTTCAAAATTAATGCATCAGCACAAAGTAGAGGGAACATAGTGCATAACACATCCAGGGATGTCCTAAGAGGATGTTATATTGAAATTCCCTTTCAATTGCATAAAATAATTTAGGAAGAACATGCACATCTACTTGAATGTGAAGAAATACCATTCCTAATGTAGGGGAAATCTTATCATTGAAGGCTTATAGAATAGTGGGGGACTAGGCTAGAACTATCTCAAGTAGCTGCAATGGTTTAAATGCATGAGAGGAGATGATGTTTATACCATCACCATTATCAATCATGACTCATTTGACTTAGGGTTGATCAATTTGGGTAGTAATAAATAGTGTAGGGTCTTGATCATATAGATGTAAGCATAGTATTTATGAATCATGAAATGTTATAGATAAGGGTTTCTAAAGTGATGCATTGAATGTTGATAAAGGATAGAGTTCATTAGTTTTTAATTATGTGGCTTGTAAGGATTATATCATGGCTTCACAATGTTGTGGAAAATTCTAGACAAGTTCATATAGGGACATCTTGAATGGAGGTTGAGTAAGATATTTTAGAATAGATATTTCTATGAGTTCTAAAGTATTTTTGTTTTAGACTTTTCCTAAAATAGGAAATTTAGGCTTAACAATAGACATTGTCAGACTATTTATGGCATAAATTGGTACTTTGATAATAGTCGCATTAACTTTTTTATGATTTAACCCTAGGTTTGGGACCATGTAGCTAAGTGAACTACATCTATATGAAATAGATGGGGATTTACTACATTTTAAGAATCATCCAAATCTAGAGGAAGAGATTGATATTGAAGCTTATTAGAGGTTTTATCCTCTTTTACATCACATTTTGATACTATTGGTGGTATGCTACTTCCTAAGTTAGAATTAATATTAGTATTTTGACTATGGGGATGGTCATGATCTGATTATTTTGTTTAGAGATCATCTTCTTATAATAATTTTTAGACCGTGACATTTAATGCATTACAAATTTTTGTGTCATGACCTGCTATTCGATGGTATATGCATTTCCTATTTTCTCTATACCATGATGGTTTTTCAATATGAGGATTGATAGGATTTATGGGTGGTAGAGTAATTAGGGATGTCTACATAAGCTGATCTAAGATCTTAGAATAAGACCCTTTCATTGGATGTCGACTTACCTTTTCAATCCCTTAGGGCATTAGTAGGGAAGAGGTATATGACTTTGGACCTTGGCCTTTTGAACTAGTTATTTGGATGGTGTCTATTATCGGTAATTTATGTTTAGGATAAGTCTTTAAACCTAAAGCTTGCAGATAATAGGGGTTTAATGGGTTGTGTATTGGCATGATCACAGTATGAAGATCTAGTTGTGGTGGTACATGCACTTTAGTAGAGGATTCTATAATGGTAGATTTTAGTTTTGCTAAAATATGGGGCCCTATTATAGAGGCTCTTATCCAAATGGGTGGCAGTGATGCTTTCAATTTTTGAGTATTTTTAGGGGTAGTGGGGATGTCCTCTTTAGGGTGTTTAATCTTAATAGGAAGATGTTGGAAATATTTTCCTCTTAAGGCCATGAGGTTTTTGTTTTTGATAACTATGGATTTTCCCTTACTTTTCTAGGATTTAGCACCTTCCTAGTAATGGGGGAACTGATTTTGAGTGAGTTTAAGGTAACATAATAGTTTCTTCAATAATTAATAAGCTAGAGAGAACATGTATACTATATGTAGGTATGGAAATGATTTAAGGACTAGTATCTTGAAAAATGTATAAGGAAACCTTCTCTTTGATAGTCTATTCATCTTTTATTTCTTGAGTACTTTTTGATATATTTTCCTCTAGTGGGTGCCAAAGAATGAGATCCAAAAAACTAGAGGAAGTTTTTGGGTTGTCTTTACTTAGTTTGGATGGTTAAAAAGTGTCTCATATAAGGAGATCAGGGATAGGAGTACTATCAACTTATTTAGGTAGAATCTAATCATGGATTGTATTAACTACATGGGTTTCATGTTCTGATGTGGATCCTGAATTGACTTGGATAGAATTTTGTGTAGAACCATGATTAGGGAATGACTGCTTGAATATAAATAGATTGGTTAGTTGGTGTATTAGGGTTATCTAGTTATAACTCCCCATAAACTACAAGATTCTATACCATGACCTTAAAATAATGACATCTATTGGCATCATGACCTATTACATGATGAAAGTTAAATAAGTCATTTTACCTAATTAAATTGGGTTTGGGGTAAGAATCATCAATAGGTCTTACTAAAAGAAGGTTAATGAGAGATGCCTATAAGAGTTTATCTAAAATAGACACGTAGGATTCTCCTAAAGGTGTATATTTTCTTAGGGGAAAAGATGTCAATGGTTTATAAGATTGTACCTATCAGGTAGAGGACATAGATTGATTTTTAGTTTGTGGTGGTTTTAATTTTACAACTATGGCATTAGAATCTCCTTTGATTTTATTGTTGTTATTGTTAGTCCCTTTAGAAGTCCCAAGTTTAAATTTCTAATTCCATAATTTAACTTTCCCTTCTTCTAGGGATCTAATTTGAACTTTATAGTCCATAAAAAATGCATCATCAAAGATTTTAAAATATTGTACCCATAACATCAACAAGACATGTTCCACACATGATCTTATGAAAAACTCCATTAGCTCAAGTTGTGGAAGGGGAAAGGTGAGTTGATTGTTGAAACTTCTCCATCTTGACATGAAGTCAGTGATAGATTCATCATCAAACTATTAGATGAAATAGAGGTTAGTTATAGTGAATTTTATTACAATATTAATAGAAAAGTGTTCTAAGAATATTTGAGCTAGCTATCCAAAGGATAATAGGGAATATTTAGGGTTTGAATTGTACCAATCTAGGGTAGGTCCAACTAATGACATAGGAAATGTTCTAAAATAAAGTGCATCATGATGTACTATAAGGTAGAAATAATGTGTAAATGCTCAAAGGTGCTATTTGGGATCCTACTTGTTTTGAAATTTCATAAATTTTATAGTTCACACTGTGGAGGATAAGGCCTAATAGGAACTATTAGGTTAGTAGTCTCATTACATATTTGCTTATAGGTGAGCATATTCTTCTGCCCCAAGGTGGAGGGTTACAAATTAGCCATCCTATTCATAAGGATGCTCATGAGATCTAGTTGGGTAATGTATTGAGGGATTCCTCCAAAAAAATTCTATTGTGGGAGTTGATATGTAGGAAGCTAAGTTGAAAAATCTTGAGATAACGGAAAACCAACTAATGTTGTCATGATTGGTGAAGAAGTCACCACATACTATGGGTCCTGTAAAGGGATATAAGTAGATGAAATAACTTGTGTAGGTGCTATATATTGGGTGGTCAAAAGGACATACTATTCAAATGGTTGGTTTATAAGGGTTTGTTGTAATGGCTACAATTGGGTACTTAAGGGTACACTTGTTTGAATAGGTGGAAGGGTTACTGGGATCAAGATGACTAGGTTCTAAAGTGATGTGGTAATAGGCTAAGTAGTTGTAGGCTGAGGCATGGTAATGTTTTGAGTTTGGGTAGTGGTTGGGGATAGAACACTAAATGTCACCAGAGGTTGATTACCTAAGGGTTGTGTGGGAGTAGTGCCAAAACTAGTCGAAGGAAGATTATTATGGGAAGACACCATAGTTGTGGTAAAACCTTCACCTTATTCTAAACACATGTCATATGGGTTCCTAGAGAATATCATATGGGGAGAAAGAGGGATGTGTGTGGATCAAGAGAAGAGATAATGGTTAAGTGTGATAGGGTTATTATCTAATATAGTGGAAAATTTAAGATCAACCTAGGTATAGTACTGAGAAATACCTTCCCTAATAGACTCAAGGTAAATAGGAGGGTTAGGATAATTCTACATAGATGATGATGAAGTTGGTGGTTTTGTTTTATTTTAGGGTTGTTGTCACATCAAAACCATTTATCAATAAAGGAAAAATCATGAAATAAAAACAAAAATCAGATAAAATATTTTTATTTATTATCTCATATTTAGTGAAGATGAAAAGATGCACATGCTAGAGATGTACCTTAAAAGTTTTTTAATTTTTAAATTTAAAGTGTGATAAAAGAAATGAAAAAGGTTACCAAGGGTCCTAAGAAGAAAAAATCTAAGTATGGTCTCATGTTTGTTTAGGATTTTATAGATTTCTATATTGGGATCAATATTTGGCCTGGTATTGGGGCCTACCCCCTCACTTCACACACCATAGCGTAAGGGTGTCAGGTGCTTATCCAGTATATATCAAAAGACTAGGGTTTATACTTAGCTAGTGGACTAAGTTGGTTCTCCCCTTGGTGGTGAAATCCAAGTGGGATATCTTGGAAAAAGGTTACTACTAGGTGATGAAATCCTAGTCATTTCCCTTATGTCAAAGTTTAATGAATTTTTTATGAACATGATTTGATTTTTGTGTGATAGAAGTGATGGATATCATAAATTAACTACCTATATTATTCTATATGAATCAACTAAAAAATTAAAATGGATGCAAATTATTTAGCCTTTAGAAAGGAAGAAATGAATTTGAATTTTCTTTGAATGAATACAACAAACAAAAGAAAGGGAGAGAAAGATAGATAAGTTTAGAAATGAATTTTAATAAGAAAATTGAGACGTTATGGGTCCCGCATGACAAAATATTTATGTATTTTTTCATTTTTCTTTTATATTAAATATTACTTACTAAAAATTCAAATAAAAATAGGTTTTATACTGAATTCCTATGGATTAGAGGATATTATGCACCATTTTGAATCCAACAATGATGAGAGATTCTTTTTGGCTGGGAATAATAACCCACACACATGTCAACACTTGAAAACAATGGATTAATCAATTAGGTGAGATGCTTGGTCAAAAACCAGTTCTAAGAAGTTGTGAACTTATTAAAATGAAGGTTAGATCACTTATATACAAAATCAAGTGGATAAAAACAATATGAAATTATAATATATAAAATATGTGATATATGTGATAGCAATGTTAATTAAGATTAATTTTTAGATTAAGCTATCAATATAAATGTAATATTCCTCCTAGTAAGCTGAAGCAAAGTATACATCATCCTGTATGACAGCTAGTTGATATCCAATGGCTTCAAGAGAGGGTGAATAAATGATTGTGTAGAGATCTAGCTCAAAATATATGTCACTTTGATCAAAAAATAAGGGTTAGAAAACTATGGGGAGATCAATGATCTCATTATGTCATGTACTAAGCTTGGTATAGTCATCTACAAACAAAGGCCATATTCAACTGATAGTAAATTAGTAAAGATTGTAGGTAGGGGTATAGGATTAAGGTCTTAGGTTCTACAAATTAAACATAGTGGATTGATGATAATACTAATAGGATCAATGCCGATTGCTATAATTGGTACTGATTTAGGATGAATAAATGTTAATTATCTCTATGACTGAGTTTAATAAAAACAAAGAGTAAATGGGACTATTTGGCGAATAGAGATTGATAAAATGATACAAAGGAATATCTATGATATTTTAGAAACTAGATAAATATATAATAATAGATAAATTGATAGGAAATGATATAAATAAAACATGATGACTTACCTTCAATCCATTTTCAAGTAGAATGAAACTTCTCCACAAACATAGGTAGTTTGTTGGGATTGACAAAGGGTATTGAATGAACATAGAATTTTTTTGATAGAGTGTCATTATGAATGTCAGTGATATTCCAAAAAATCTTGTATAAATTAGAGGATATGAGATTATAAGTCTATAATGCAAAGGTTAGCTAGGTATTTAAGGATCGATGTCAATCCAGAGAATTAGTGTTGATCACAGGTGAACTCGCACTGACTCACCCAATTTGGCACCTTTTTTTCAACCATTGGTGAAAATGGATTTGATACACATGGAACTATTGGTAACAAACTCATACAGGGGTAAATTTCTTAGGGGGTAGATTCATTGGGTTATAAATATATTTAGTAGGTTAGGAGGGCTAAAAAGGTAATATTAAAGGCCACTTATCGAGCTAGTAAATGGTAAATATACTAAATCTTAGGATAGGGATTTTTTAGGAGATTCAATAAACATATGGATTTGTAACACCTGATTAATAATCCATAGGATATGAAATTGCAGTGTCTATAATACATTAAAGTGCCTTAAGGATACCACATATAATAATACAAGAGAAATTGCAAATTATGAGCTTCATGTTTAAAGTTCTCAAATTTAATGCCACAAGACAATTTAAAATTTCCATGTTTAAAAATAAATGGTTTTATGTTTCACATGGAGGGAAATAAATGTGGAGATATTAACTCAAAAGGATCATTGAAAATCATCCCAAGAATGTAATGTGGGGGAGAAAAATAACTTTTCCAATGATGAAAAGACAAAAACTTAAAATAATGCCTTTTAATGACTAAAACAATGTGGATTAAAAAGGTTGCATAATGGGAGATTTAATCACTTTTATTAATCAACATAATTATAAAACCATGCATATGTAAAAATAAATTTTCCACATGTTTAAATGGGAAACACTTTTTATCAATTCAAAAGGGATTAATATCATGAATTTGATGGGAATATTACCATTGAATTTTTTTAAAATGGATTTTGACGTAGGATGTCTGTTTTAATTATTTTGCATGAGTACTAGTTGTCAGCACTAGTAATACATGTTTATGAAAAACTATTTTTGATTTAAAAAAAAATATATTAAATAATTACAAAGACCTTGAATTATTTTAGTGATACTTGAGAATCATTTGAGTAGTAATAGATTATGGAAACATGCCTTCAGATTGACAATTGATGAATTGACCTAATAGATACTCATAAAGAGTGAAAAAAATAAATTGGATCTTGGATGAGAATGACCAAAGAGGGAAAGATGACCATTGGGGTAATTATTTAATTTTACAAAATAAATATTTAAACAACATCCATGAAGTTATGAAATGTTAGGTGACTCCAAAATTCGACATGGAAGCTTGATTTTATGGGATAACAAATGGCTCCAACTAGGAACTTTGAACTACAAGGCACAAAATGGAACTCTAAAATTTGGTTTCATAGGGAGGTTCTTCACTAATTTGGATATATATTCATTTTAAACTTGATAATTTAAAAGGAAAGTGCTTCATTCATTGGGCTATGGAGTCATTTGAAACGTGTTGATGCAAATTTTTAAGAAGTGTGATATCACTTCATATTTTTTTCATCATGATCCTTGAAACTGAAAACAAGTTTACCAATATCATTCATATGAGAAATGAACACACACAAGTAGGTTAGATCACCTTGAAGAATATTCTATAAATAAATATCCAACTAACTGATATCTAGTTGGCTAATCTCAATCATATGAGAAATGGACATGTGCTTCCAGGCTAGATCACCTTGAAGAAGATTATATAGATCCAAATCTAAACAATTGATAGCTAGTTCACCAATCTCAATTTTATGAGAAATGAACATGCACTTCTAGGCAAGATCCCCTATTTGCTTAAAGATATATATGAAAACCCTATTCCATTTATCACTCTTATAGAACTTTTGATCACCCATGACATTCCCAAATAGAGATCATGACAACAAAAATGTGTAGGCAAAGAAGATCAAATAATGAAGGGGAAACATACACACCATCACCTTTATTTAAAAATAACATTCAACCCAAAATAAAAATTAGGAAAGAATCACATCCAAAATTTTACTTACATGTGTACAAAAGATGGCCACATGGTTCTTAATAGAAATAGTGTTTCAAATATTTCCTACTGAAGGGTAATAAAAGATGGGCTCCATCATGATATGCCGGGTAAAATTTATTGTTACCATAAAAGTGCCTAATATTGAATGGTCCCATCCAAAGTGAATCAAACTTCTCATGAATCCATTTTGGATCTCTACAACTATCCCAAAGTAGAACCAAGTTTCCTATTTAGAATTCCTTTTTCTTATCTTTTTTGTCAAAGAGAACTTTGATATGAGCTTGATGTTCTATGATCTTGTCAACTACCTATATGATTTTTTCATCTAGTTATTGTAGGTAGAAGATTATATTATTTAATTAGCTTTAAAAATTTGAAATTTTAACTACTCTAAACAATTACAAGGTAGGTAAATCAAGAGTTATAGGAGTTATAGTATCTATTCCATATAAAATTTGGAATGTGTACATAATAATAGCCTTTTTAAGAGTTATATGATCTTCCCAAAAAGCATCATATACCTTTTTATGCCAATTTTTTTAATTTTAATCTATTATCTTGTGTATGATTGTTAACATATTTTTATTGGTCAAATTAGCTTGACCATTACCTTGAGGATGATTGTTTGATGAATGAGACAGAGAAATGTTATATCCATAGCAAAATTGAATAATATATAAAGAAAAAAAGTTAGAGGCATTATTTCTAACAATTTTCTATGGGATTCCATATTATACCAAGATATTTTTCTTGATGAAGTTACAAATGACTTCCAAAGTTGTTTGTTTTATAGAAATTGCTTCTACCCACTTAGTGATGAAATTTTTCACTTTGATAATATGAGTATGACCTGTGATCAAATGAGGGTTCAATATCTTAATGAAATCCAATCCCCATTGCCAAAAAGGTTCTTCAACTATTATTGGTTAAACAGGAAGTATTTATAATTTAGATTTTCATGCATATTGCTCACATGCCTCCCATTTTCTCACCCATTCATATGAATATTTAAAAATAGATGGCTAACAATAATGGGATGTGATAATTTTATATGTTATTTCCATTACAAAAAATTTCCCTCCATAGGTTTGATCATGAAAATCTTGCAATAATCTCCTTTTTTGTTTCTTATCAAAACACCTTAAAAAATTTAATCAATGCTTTTCTTGAAAAGTTGTTATCCTATATGACATACTTATTAGGCTATACCTTGACCATTATTCATTTTTTAGCATCCAAGTGTGAATGACATTATTTGCACATCAGGTAGAAATCAATGTTAGAAAACAATTCATTAGTATAATAGATAAACAATACCCAAGGAAGCTCTTGATAGTCCTGTTCACCTAAAACTATCGAAGATTGTGATTGAATATCTCCTTGTTCTACCATGAGTTGACATAGTCCTTTTCCACAACTACCTTCATAGTTTTATTTATAAATCATATTATTTCATCTTATATATATAATTCCATCATTTATAATGAGGTTCTTATTGATTCAAAAAAGATTTAACTACTATACTTGGTACCATTACCAAAGAATGTGAATGCAATATGTAATACTTGAATTGATTGGATACTTTCACAATTGCATAAGCATGCTTTTATTTAGGGTAATATTTTAATTCATAATATATGAGATTATAAATCATGAATGCAATTAAGGATTTGATACTCTCATCATTTTTTGAATCAAAATTACTAAGAGTGTATGCTCCGAAGGATAATAATAAATAATGAACTCTTTCTTAAAATTAGGACATACTAATGTCAGTGCATGAGCAACAACAATATTTGTCTTTTCAAAAACTTATTTACTTTTATGGTTACACTTGCAATAAATTTTTACTTTCATCATGTATCCAATATGTCTAAACATTTCAACAAAATCATGAATGAATCTTCTCGAAAAGTTCACTTTCCCAAAAAAGGATTGTACTCTTGGTTTATTGGTAGGCAAGGAAAGTTTTTGAATCACTTGAACCCTTTATAGATCAATCCTTATTATGTCCTTCAAAATAATATGACCTATCAGTTTGCCTTTAGTCAATCCAAACAAATATTTCCTAGGGTTGAGAGAAATTCCATGTAAACGGTATTTTTCAAAGACCATTTCTAAATGTTCATAGTGATCTTCTCACTTTTATGAGAAAAATATCAGGGCATCGATATATAATAAAATTATTTCATTCTTCAATTATCTAAATACCAAATCCATTGCCCTCTAAAAAGTAGCTCCTTCATTAATCAATCTGAATGGCATTCATATGTATGAAAAAGTGCCCCAAGGTGTTTTGAAATCCATTTTATGTTGATATTATTTGTTAACTTGAATATGATTATATCTTAAGAAACCATCAAGTATCAAAATCATTTCAGTACCTATTATTTCATAGAAAACTTAATCCATGACTAGTAGTGGATAATTATCTTTGAGGGATGTTTTGATGAGGTTCCCAAAATCAACACATATTATAATTTCACAATTCTTCTTATGAAATGGTACTATGTTAGCTACCCAAGTGGAATGGTAGATAGGGAAAATAATGTGAGAATCAAGCATCTTTTTCACTTCAATAAGAATTTCTTTTATGATTTTAGGATCATATCATCTCAATTTATATTTTAAAGGTTTTGCATCATGATTTATAGGAAGTGTGGGTTGCATCTCTTTAAGATGAAAAGACTTAAGGTCTACGGATGAATATCTAAGTATATCAAAATATACTTATGGAGAAGACTAACAAAATTAAATTTTTATTCATGTGCGTAATATTTTCCAAAATCAACAAACCTATGATGTTCCTCTAAACCAATATTTACTTTTTTCATATGTATAGGGAGTTATCAAAGGAGTTGATACTACCAAAGTGTCAGCTTTAGAGTTATGTTCTGTAGGAATTATATTAATAGAGAAAGCACTAAATAATTCAATCATATCCTAAATGTTTTTCCTATAATGTCTTAGATGATAATTTTTCATCTTGTATCTACCTTTTACTTATTTCATAACAAGTTTAACATCACCCAAAACTTTCAAATTCTTGATTCCCATCTCTTTTGTAAACTACAAACCTAGTAAAAGTGCTTTGTATTACACTATACCATTAGTACATTCAAACTACAATTTATAAGAAAAAGGAAAATTTTCATTAGATGGAAATATCAAGATTAATCCTACACCTAAGACCATTGATGAATAATTACCATCAAACTCCATCATCTAAACATCATTTTCATTTGATTGCATGATTTTTGGTTACTCTACATCTTTATCTGTCATTAGAAGATAGTTAGCAATTCCAGCATCTTCATACAAAATATCATCTCTTGGATCATTAAATTTTAGAATTATGATATTTATTTTCAATTCAATATCTAAATGTTTTTTTGTCATGTCCCCTTTTTAGAGGACATTGACAGACTTCATGATTAGCCTATTATGTGACCTTCATAGGCTAATAGGATGGATAGAGGGTCATAATGGAGATTGGCTTA
Source organism: Torreya grandis (assembly GCA_037957365.1). Lineage (NCBI taxonomy): Eukaryota > Viridiplantae > Streptophyta > Pinopsida > Cupressales > Taxaceae > Torreya > Torreya grandis. Next base: position 201,899 of record JARHVA010008473.1, on the reverse strand, counting down.
ACTTCAATTTGCAGAATGGTTTCAGTGGGCGTTCATTCGGGGTCTTTTAGACATGTTTGCTTGATGCTCCTATTATTTAGGGATATTTGACATGCAATGAAGCACCCTTATTTTGGTATGGTCATGTGCAGAATCACTCCCTGATTCACCAGCTTCGATCGGTTTAAGGATCTGACGTATATTGAGGGAGATATTAATATTTGATTGATTTAATCAAATATTAATTATTTGGTCTAATTTTAAATTAGATATTAATTAATTAATTATTTGGTCTAATTTTAAATTAGATATTAATTAATTATTAATTAATTGGTCTAATTTTAAGACCCAAATTCTGATTTAAGAAGCCCAAGTTCTAATTTGAGGAATTCTAATTTTAGAACCCCAAGTTCTAATTTGAGGAAATCTAATTTTAGCAAGCACACCTTTGGAAGGGTATAAGAGTTTCTCATGGGAGAGAGTTGGATTATGCATAGATGACTGATTATTGAAAATTGAAGAATTTCTTCTGTGAAGACTGAGCCAAGGGTTCCAGGATTCCATTGCAGTGGAGAACGTCAACTCTTCATTGTGTGTGATTTAGAGGCTGTGGAATATCAGCTGATTTATTGCCAAATTGAGAGATAGCTTCATCCAGAAGTTATCACAGAGGTATAGATTTGAGAGATAGCTTCATCCAAAAGTTATCACAGAATTTTAGGTTTGAGAGATAACTTCACACAGAAGTTATTACAAATATTCCAGGTATTTCTTATTTAGTTTTTGATCCAATAAGTTATACAGATATAGATTTGTTGTGTTAGAATCGTATATTCTTGAGATCAGGTTGTTCAGCTATCAGGGGTTAAGAACAGACAGGTTGGCAGCCGTACTAAGTCCGTACAGGTCCGTACAGATCCACACAGATACCGACATCGACAGACAGAGATCCCAAGTGACCGACATCGGCCGTCTGAGGACCGACGTCGGTAGATAAGGACCTACAAAGACCGACGTCGGCAGTATATCGACTGACGCCGGTGACTGTGTGTTCGACACAGCAGGCTGAGACTTCCAGATTCATATTTGTTTCTAGATTTACACAAGATCATGGTTTTAAAATAGTATTGTAATATTATTTGAGGTGCATGACAAAGATCTATTGTAATAGTCTGAGCAATAAATAAGAAATTATATTGTGGTAATTTGTTTATTTGAATTGATATTCTGCAAGTTTGTATCCAGATCAGAGCTTTTATTGTAGAAAAAAGAGCCCCTAAGTAAGGGACATCACAGTGGTATCAGAGCCAATGTCCTGCCCTCTTGTTGGGTAGTTTGGGTAGATTGAATCAGCGAAGTATCCATGATGACTTCAAGTAGTCATAAACAGTGGGACAAGGATATGAAGAAGCTGAAACAAAGTTTGAACCAGTTGGTTGAAACCCAGAGGAGGATGAATGAAATTCTTTCAGATCCTACATTTGAAGACAAATTAGTACGGTATATGGCATCCACTCGTAAAAGGTCCACATCACAAAACAGAAAGAAGGAGAAACAAGAGGTATCTATAGGGGTTGAGGGCAGCCCTACACCAGTTGTTAGACATGTTGATTTGACTCAAGAGGATATGAGGGCAGCCATGGGGAATGAGTTGTCTATATCATCTTTGCAAGAAGTTTCACTTGAGACTTCTACATTGGAGACCAGCATAGAACATGCTAATGATATGGATAATAAGAGTATGGATTCTTTGCATGATCATATTGCTCCTTCATCTTCACATCAGGAACATCAAACTTGGACGGATATGGAAAGGACCCAAAAGTTATGTGATATGTGGTCACAAAAGGCCAAGGAGGCTAGATTGGTGGCTGCCAATGCGAGACAACATCTTCAAAACATAAGGAGACAGAAAAGAGTTACATCAGGTTCTTCTTATGATGACTTACAGAAGATCAAGGAGGGAATGGAGGCAATGAAGGTGGCTCACTCGGATTCTGAGAGACATGTGGTCGAGCTTAGTCATGAGGATTTGGACTCTCAGTTAGTTGCAGAGGACGAGGGAGCTAGAGATTGTGATGATGAGATAGTTTCAGCAACAACTTCTTCAGAGTTAGATGAGGATGAGTCCGATGCTAGCATTCAGAGTATGGAGGTATACTCAGAGGTTAGTACATTGAGTGTTGATTGTGAGTATATTCCTACAGTTGTAGCTGAGGAACATGTTGTTGGTACTGACACACATGTTCAAGATTTGGGAGTTCTTGGTCCTAATGAGTTTGGCATACCAGTGGAGTCGAGTATCCAGATTGATTCTTCTCATACAGATGACGGTGTGGTACAGTTGGTTGTGCCGCCTTTACAGAGGGATCAGTTATGGGATGGATTGGCACCATCTTTTGTAGATGGGATTGACAGTTTGTCGGTGCATGACTTAGAGCAGGAGTTGATCAGATATGCTGACCATAGTAGAGGTACAATGTGTGGATTCTCCATACTTGGCATAGTTCCATTTGGGAGTTGTTTCAGAGTTGGAGCGTGCCTTCCGCATAGCATGGGGGAAGGTGTATATGATATTTGTGATCTTAGAGGTTGGTTGAGTTGCATTTGCCAATTTGATTATGGGTTCCTCTTTGTTCTACTTTTGCTGATGTTGTAGGTACTTGCATTGATTCACAGCAGTGTATAACATAACTACATTTGGGATCCAGGTGGATCGAGTGGTTCATTGTTCTGAGATTGCTTGGGGACAAGCAATTTTTTGAGGGGCGGATTGTCATGTCCCCTTTTTAGAGGACATTGACAGACTTCATGATTAGCCTATTATGTGACCTTCATAGGCTAATAGGATGGATAGAGAGTCATAATGGACATTGGCTTAACTTTAATTTGTAGAATGGTTTCAGTGGGCATTCATTCGGGGTCTTTCAGACATGTTTGCTTGATGCTCCTATTATTTAGGGATATTTGACATGCAGTGGAGCACCCTTATTTTGGTATGGTCATGTGCATAATCACTCCCTAATTCACCAGCTTCGATCGGTTCGAGGATCTGACGTATATTGAGGGAGATATTAATATTTGATTGATTTAATCAGATATTAATTATTTGGTCTAATTTTAAATTAGATATTAATTAATTAATTATTTGGTCTAATTTTAAATTAGATATTAATTAATTATTAATTAATTGGTCTAATTTTAAGACCCAAATTCTAATTTAAGAAGCCCAAGTTCTAATTTGAGGAATTCTAATTTTAGAACCCCAAGTTCTAATTTGAGGAAATCTAATTTTAGCAAGCACACCTTTGGAAGGGTATAAGAGTTTCTCATGGGAGAGAGTTGGATTATGCATAGATGATTGATTATTGAAAATTGAAGAATTTCTTCTGTGAAGACTGAGCCAAGGGTTCCAGGATTCCATTGCAGTGGAGAACGTCAACTCTTCATTGTGTGCGATTTAGAGGCTATGGAATATCAGCTGATTTATTGCCAAATTGAGAGATAGCTTCATCCAGAAGTTATCACAGAGGTACAAATTTGAGAGATAGCTTCATCCAGAAGTTATCACAAAATTTCAGGTTTGAGAGATAACTTCACACAGAAGTTATTACAGATATTCTAGGTATTTCTTATTTAGTTTTTGATCCAATAAGTTATACAGATATAGATCTGCTGTGTTAGAATCGTATATTCTTGAGATCAGGTTGTTCAGCTATCAGGGGTTAAGAACAAACAGGTTGGCGGCCGTACTAAGTCTGTACAGGTCCGTATAGATCCACACAGATACCGAAATCAGCAGACAGAGATCCCAAGTGATCGACATCAGCCGTCTGAGGACCGACATCGGCAGATAAGGACCTACAGAGACTGACATCGACAGTATATCGACCGACGCTGGCGACTGTGTGTTCGACACAGCAGGCCGAGACTTCCAGATTCATATTTGTTTCCAGATTTTCACAAGATCAAGGTTTTAAAATAGTATTGTAATATTCTTTGAGGTGCATGATAGAGATCTATTGTAATAGTCTGAGCAATAAATAAGAAATTATATTTTGGTAATTTGTTTATTTAAATTGATATTCTGCAAGTTTGTATCTAGATCAGAGCTTTTATTGTAGAAAAAAGAGCCCCTAAGTAAGGGACATCACATTTTTCAATCCTTCAACAAAAATCATGGCATGTGATAAATCTAGTTAGATTTTTTCTTCCAATTCTTTGTAAAAAAAAATTCCCAAAAGAATGCCATAAGCTGTTGGAATATCTATAAACACAATACTGATTTTAATTCACTTTTGGGGAAAGGATGCCAAATCCAACTATACGTCCTTAATTTATCTAATGAGAGTAACTTGTTTTACCTCCATGGAATAAAAATGTCCAAAGGTATTAGTTCATGTTAAACTAAGAGCATGAGTAACTTTGGCAGGCATTACATTATCTAAGGCTCTTGTGTCAATAATACAATTACTGACTTTCCAACCCTTAAGGAAAAGGGAAATGTAGAAAGGGTCAACTTTATTGGATTTGGAAGTGGCTACAGCCATAGATTTGACTTGATTGGAGTCAATAGGGTTAGTTAATGTTCTTTTGAAATTGGCCTTTTTAGCATTTGAATTTTTGCCTTTCATGAAATTGACTAACCTATGAAACTACTCTAGGTATGCTCTCAAATATTTAGCTTATGACATCTAAATCTTAGTTTTATTGACATGATCAAATATGTTAAAATTAGATAAATTTAAAGAAGGGGTTTCAAAAGGTTGAGAAACATTGGCTTTAGATGAACTACCTATAAGTGGTTTTTCCCCTTTTGCTTGCATCGGTGGTGTAATTCTTCATGGGAGGATAACCTTTAAAGTTTCCTCTTGTGAATCATTAGAATAGTTTTTATAATTTTGAGTTATAGTGAAAATTACAAAGGATTGACTATTCATATCTCCAACACTCTCTTCATAGTCATATTCATTTGAATAATACTCTAGGAATGTATTTACAAAGTCCTCAATAGGTTCTTCAATTTCACATTCTTAAAGTTCTATATTTTTGGATTCATTTTCTTATTCAACTTCTTTGTATCCAAAAATTTCCTTATTTTTTAAGATTGGGTTGACTAATGCATTGGTGTTTCGCTGAGGGGGAGCCTCATGTGCTAGTTTTGGTTGAGGAGCTTATAGTCTAGAATGATCTCTTTGAAAAGGAACATATTTCCTTCTTAGAATATCTTGGTATGGAGTTGTAATGGATTTTTGAGGTATTTGATTTTTAAGGTATGTTATATCATTATCCATTTTTACAAGAGATGTTATGTTGAAAATTGTCCTAAAATTGGAGCCTTATTTTTTGAAGGTTCTTTTTTGAGTTTTATAGACATTATCATGTCATCTTCGACATTGATAGCCAATTATTGGGTTTCTTCTAAATCTACTACTCTAGCTCTTCTCAACTAATAACTTACTTCAACTAACTGAGATTTGATAAAGGATTTTTTTATTTTCATTTCTAGGTTGTGCATTACCTAGTATCTTATTTTGAAACCTATTGATTTTAGAAACAAACTCTCTCATTATCTCATATACCTCTTTTTTTATTTGTGATAGATAAGAAAATAGAGCATGAGCATCTTCAGCTGGTCTAACTCTATACTCAGATTTAGTTTTCATGGTATTCAAGTTAGTAATATATCAAGGGGTGAGATGGTAAAATAAATTTGCATCCCAATCATGTATTATTTTAATTAATATCCTGATGGTAGTTTTTTCATTCTTGATGCCTAAAATGCCACATGCAATATTAAGGGCTACAACGTGTTCATCTAGATGTTTCTCATATCTATGAAATCTATGAAAGTTATTTCTTAACCATTTTGAAAGGTCATGTAATTGTCTAAGAGCCAATGGGAAAATCTCATTTCCCCATGGTAATGACATAGTTTGAAAAACTACTTGTAGGGGAATAACAATCCTTGATAAGATAAGAGCTCAACTTGTCAAAGTTTCTATTTTAGGTTGTTTGTTTTTCTTAGAGGTCAAGGGAAGACTAATTATCTTTTTGACCTCTCTCTAATGTGCATGGTTCAAATTGAAGCTAGAATGTTCTTGTAACTAATAAAATGGGTCAAATTCACCTTTTGACTTACGACCTATAGTGAACCTCATTTTTGGCAGTTTGGAAGAAAGTTATTGGCATTGAGGTGTAGGTTGAAGTTGAAGAGCTCTTGGGCTGGCCTTCTTTGTTTTATTTTGCATATAGTGAATGCATTTACCCTATGTGCTATAACTACTCAATCTTCTTCTTCTTCCAATATTTCAACTGCTCTATGAAAATGTGCTAAACTCATTCTATTATCCCAAGCAAAAGTTTTCAAATTTGATGAAAGTTATGTTTGTGTTATCCAATCAAAGTTAAATTTAATAACTATATCTTGAGGTGCTTAAATATCATGAGAATAAACTCTAATTTTAGAAAGTCCTTCATTAGCTATACATACTACTCTTCATGTTTTTCTCCTTGATTTTCTTTTTGAAGCAATCTAAAAATTTATCAAATCAATGGCATCATGTGTTTCTTCTATATTTAGTTCTGACGTCACATTATTGAAATAAGTGTTGTTTGTTCTATATTTAGTTCTAACCTAACATTATTGAAATAAGTGTTTCTTGTTCTATTGTCAAAATCAAAAAGTAGAATGCTTGAAACTAAATCTTCCTCTAAATCTTTGTCCTAATTCGAATAAGGTTGATGATTTGGATCTATGATTTTACTAATTTTGTGTTGCTAAACAAACTCTACGGGGTTTAATTTATCCATAGATTCTTTCTACTCTTTCAACATGTTCTAACTCTTGATTTCGGATAGTTAGGATGACTTGAAACTGAGTTACTGAAATTTCATCAGAATCCCAAAAGACTTATCTAAGGTTTATCAAAAAATCTAAGTAAGTATATTATTTCATGTGTAACTTAGGTTATTGAAGTGTTCCTTGAGATGATGGTGGAGTCATGTGGATTAGTACAAAATGGGTGGCAAAAAATTTACAAAAATGTGCCCCATGGTGGGAAACAATAACTATTGGCATGGAAATTTGTTATGAGGAAAAATTAGATGCTTCTCATAGATAGTAATGGGACAAAGTCCCTCTGATATTAGCAGATGGATATACCTTTATTGAAAACCAAAATGTATGCTATAAGGAAAATATTTACAATAAAAAAGTATTTTGTATGGGGTTGTACTTTAAACCAAAAAGTAGGAAAAGGGTAGTGGAAAGGAACTATAAGGAGTAAATTGGAGGAAAGAAAAGCACATGAAAATAATAGAAGATGAAGAGTTAGTTATAACTAGAGAAATAAAAAAACTCACTAAAATGATCCAAAAAGGACGATTTTAATAAAATAAATATTTATCATGGAAATGGGATGGGAAAGACATATTTTTTTCATAGGAACAAAGTACATAAACTAGAGAGATTATATAATACTAAGAAAAGTAATAAATAACAACCTTGTGTTTCCCCAAAAGAATAGTCAAAAATTCTATTCTTAACCCACCAAGATTTCACAATTACAAAAATTATTTAATGCAGATTTGAGAGAAATTACATAATAAAACAATTTCCTGTATACTGACTATCCAACAATGAAATTTAGGAACATTCAAAAGAAAAATAAAATAAAAATTTAATGTGCACACATACATTATACATTTTTGGAACTTTTTAGGCACAAAATATACAAAAATTATCCTTGTATTGATTCTTCTATGAGTTGGAAATACAAACTCTACTCCCTACCTTTACAAAAATATATTCAAATGTCAAAAATTAATCAGCTCAAAACTCCTATTTATAGTTTATAATAGGTATAACCACCTTCATAACCAACATTGAGTAGAAAGTTTCTATTTTAAATTAATTTAAAAATTATGATTTTAAAAAGGTAAAACCTAACCCTTTTAAGTTATACAAAAAGTACAATGAAGAAATAGAAACTTAAAAAAGGACTTTTAGTGGTTATGAGAAGGTGATAAGTTTTTTTGCTAAGTAGGAATCTATTCGAATATGGAAAAAATTTATGATTTCCCATATTGAGATGAATTGAACTTATATATTTTGAACCTCTGAGCTACTTGGACAATTCCTTCTCTTACAGGAACAACTGTATAATTCAATCATGAAAAACATTCATACGATGCAATTATAGCCTCTTCAATATTTTTGAAAATTTATGTAAAGTTAAATGTGAGATCCATAATTTCATTATGAATATCACTCATTTTTTTCATTACTTCTTTATTGAATGTATCTACTCCAAATAGTTTCTTTTTGATCAACATCTAAAATTTGTGTTTCAATTTTGTAGTTGTTCAAAATTTTGAATCATCCTAATTTAGTAGGTCACAATGAATATAAAAAATGTTGGCATGTACCTCATATTTTACCTCATCACAAACTTTCTCATGATGTTGCAAGTTTTTCAAAGCTTCATCCAAAGCATAGGTCTTTTAGTTTACACATTGAGCCCAAAACCATTAATAATTATATTCTACCTTTTCAAGAATACCTTTTGAGAGAAAAGAATTCTCATCCATGATGACTATGTCCCTCAAATATCTAATCAATTTATTCCATATTTCAATTTCCTTATATGCATCTATTTTTATTCTTCAACCTTTGTCTGAATAGAGTTTATGAGACCATATATTCTTTAATTCTCATTGAAGAACTTAAAACCTTCAAAAAGCAAATCTTCAACCCATGACTCTATCACTTTACAATGATTTCTATCTTTAATGATTTTTGAAAACATGTCATTATCAATGAAAAATTCATAATTTGGAATTCTTACAATATAATAATTTTATATTGGTGTATAAATTGCACTCTAATAAGTTTCACCAATATTCATAATCTATTTAATGTACATTGAAAGTACACATACATTTTCTTCTAATTATTCCTAAGTCTACATTTCCTATTTTATCATTTGAATCAATTTAATTTTAGTCACATTGAAATTATGAATGTTACCTTTTGGAGTTGATTGACCCAAATTGATTATGCTAATGTCATAGTCAACCAAAGTTATTTCATCTATTCTTCTACACATGAGGTTATACTATTTATATGGACTATGTACCTAAAGGGTCAATCATTAACCTCAAAGTAGTCTTATCTTTTATTTTCTTTAAGAGAACTTGAAATAAATTGGTGATAGCATCAAAATTAATTTTAGCTATTGTGAATGAAGGCCTTTTCTTACCAATAAGTTGTTTTACTCGTGAATAAGACATGTCTTTCTATGAACTACCCAATTGAGCATCTATGGAAACCAATGGAGTCAATGATGATAACTGTTTCATGGTTAAGATATGAGTAGATCTAGGATCAACTAATTATGGTGGAAAAATAACTTGTTGCAGAGATAAATATAGAGGTGGAGGTAGATCTGGAGATGGAGTTGGGAATGAAGATGATGGAAGTAGAAGGGATGAAAGTGTAGATGAATCAATAGGAAGATAAATGGTAAGAGACGGGGTAAAACTTGGTTTCATAGCCAAAAACTATTGAGTAGTGTTGTCAATCAATAGTGCAGTATCCATCTCTTGTGTGATATCTAGAGTAATAGATGAATATGGTCTTTTAATCTGAAGCTTTTTCTTTGGAAGTGCATCCCCACATGTCTCTTTAGAAAAATAGTATTTATTTGGATATTCTCCATCTCCTCCACTTGTATCAACCAAATTAGATTTCATTATAAATATTTTGGTTCCTGAAGATTGAGCCATTGAAGTGGAAGAAATCTATTGTATCACTTTTGAGTTTCCTTCTTTTTTAGAATAACTTCTTGATGTGAGTTCTCTCACATTTTTATCATACCATTATCTTTATCTATATAGCATGAATGGTGTGCATTCTATAATGTTTTCCAATTCTTTTATTGACCAATTGATTGAAGTGATGGTTGTGAGATGGATCTTTTTATAGAAATTTATTCTATAACGTCATTGGCATCATCTTAAAAATTCACTTTTCATCAAAAAAATATGAAAGAATTTATATATTTCAATGTCATCTTTGACCAATCTCTATTTTTGACTTTAAAATCATCTTTGCAGTCCTCCCAATAGTATTCAATTTCTAAAATGTGAGGGTAGTTAGAGCCCATTTTGAGATTTTTTTTCACAAAACCCTTAATATAAAAAATAATCCTCATAGTGTTTAGGCACATTTTAAAATATATCAATCAATTTTATATATTGGAGGCATCTATGGGTGTCTTGAAACTAAAATAACTGAAGCCAATAAGAAAGCTTATTCCTATTGTATGTTGACTAGTACATTTCTTGTGCACTTCACTGAGTTGTCTGCAAAGCTCAATCAAAATAATTTTATATCTATAGTATCTTGGCAATATAAAAATAACACCTTCAAATCCACAAACCTAAATGTACATGTATTTTTGAAATTGGATGAAATAACTTCCATACTTCTTCATCAAAGCAACTGCCTCATTGGAAATTATGGCTAGAAGGTTCCCATCTAGTGTTATGAATAACATCATGGAGAATGCATCATTTAATCCATTGAAATGGATTTTTATTTTTTCATAAGTGATCTTAGGAATTTTATCATATATAATCATGCCTGAGATATTATGTTTCACCTCTGTCAAACTAGGCAAAGACTTGAGGACTACAATTAAATAAATCAAGTATGAAGTCATAAAGAATTCTCATGTTGATTCTATTTTGATCAATTATTCATGAATGTTATCACTAATGATCAAATCCAAATCAATGAACTGCTTCCATGTGTAGATGATACTCATGAACATACACATCCACTGGAAAAAAGTATTTCTCTCTTTGTTTCCCATAACTCTGATCAAAAGGGCAACCATATCTGATAGTTTTTCTTTGAAATCTGATCTGTATATGGCTTCTATATATTGAATATTGATTTTTTTTAAGTGTTCAACCAAGATTGACTTATCATCTTTTTTTACTTCTCATGATTATCCTTCTAGAGTTGTTCAACAATATCTCTATTGATTTTCACTATTTAATTATAGGGTTTTATACCGAAGGTGATCCCTATAGAGGTGAAAATTTAGTTTGGCTATCAATTGATTATATATAGATCTTATTTCTCTATTTTTAATATTATATTACATTGCACATGCGAGTCCCAAATTTTCACACTATGTGAAAGTCAGGAAAATATCTACATGTGCAAGTCGATTGACTAGAATTCATCATCCCAACAGAGTTCTTTTTGAAACATCCCTTATTTCAAGAAAATCATCAATATCCATGTGCCTCATGTCACTATTAGAGATTTTCAAGATGTGTATATGTATAATGGATATAGGTTATATCCCACATATTTGAACTTCATAGTTGAAGGTATAGTAAAACGAATTACATATTGAGCAAGCAAATCAAGATTTATGTAATTTGAAATGTAGAGAGAAAGTGTGTATATGAAATATAAAATAGTATAGTGTACATGAACCTCTATACAACATCTAAAAGATTATCAGATAAAAAAAAATCTCCAAAACTTATCTATGTATGTAATGACCATCTAGGCATTTTAGAGGTTGTGAATGATAAAAATGTGATATCATTTTCAAAAACACCATTTATGTATGTAAAGGCATAAAAACCTTTTGGAATAGTGGGAAACCTTTTTATATTATGATAAATATACGTGAAAGAATGTCTCAAATTTGCATGCGATGAATCAGGCTCGAATATGGTACCAAGAATTGTCACTCATTTCAAAATTGTTTTCAAAATCTTAAAACTACCTATAAATAGATCAATACCACTTGGAGAGAGCTAAAATCCAAGAATGTATTCTTTGAAACTCATTATAATTTTTTGTACAAAGATTGATAGAGGTTGGTAGAATAAACTGTTTGAAAGGGAAAGAACATGTTTGAGAAACATGAAAAAACTACTCAAGAGTACCTCCATGATCTAAATATATTTCACCTATGTTTTTATTTTTATTATGCAGTCATTTGGAAGTTGAAAGGTGATGAAACATCATGTAACTTTTTAAAAGAGAAAAAACACATTCTGAACCTGCATGAGAAGAAACAATTTATTAAAATTTATTAAGAGCATTGCTTGTAATGCATAAATATTATTCTTTAATATCTTTTACTCTCAATATGGTGGATTTGAAGGATTTAAAATACTTGTTTGATCACTGTCAAAATCACACACAATGACTATGTTTATTATAACTTTCTCTTATATGGAATAAACCATGGTTTTCAAAGTTAAAAAATGCATCTTATCTCCATGTTCCTTGAAGATACTCAAGGCTTCCACGTAGAATAATAAAAGAGAATTTTCAACCTATGAGCTTCATGCTTAAATTTATCAAATTTAATGTCCCAAGATAGTGGAAAATTTCCACATTTCAAAAAATAAAAAATAGTTTCATGTTTCACATGAAGGGAAAGAAACATGGAGATAATAATTCAAAAGGATATTTGACCATCATCCCAAGAATGAAACATGGGGGAGAATTTAATTTTTAAATGATGAAAATATAAAAACTTAAAATAATGCCTTTTCATGAATAAAATAATGTAGTTTAAAAAGGTTGTGTAATGGGATATTTAATCACTTTTATTGATCCACATACTTATAAAACCATGTATATGTTGAAAGACATTTGCCACATGTTTAAATGGGAAACACTTTTTATCAATTCAAAATGGCTTAATATCATGAATTTGATGGGAATATTACTATTGAAAAAAGTTTAAATGGATTTTGAGGTAGGATGATGGTTTTAAGTATTTTTCATGAGTGCAGGTCATTAGGACTAGTAATGCATGTTTATGAAAAATTATTTTTTATTCAAAACAAAAAATTTAAAATAATTTCAAAGACATTTAATGCTTTTGGTGAGACTTGAGGATCATTTGAATAACAATCAATTATAGAAACATGCCTCTAGATTGAAAATTAACGAGTTAACCTAATAAATACTTATAAAGAGTGAAAAAATAACTTGGATCCCAGACAAGAATGACCAAAGACGGAAATATATATTTTTGATCAATTATTCAAGTGGAAAAATTAAATATTTTAACAACATCCATGAAGGCATGAAATATGAAGGGACTTAACGATTCAACATGGAAGCTCAATTTTCTAGGATAACAGAGCTTAAGGTAGATTTCAGTAGATGGAAGCGTAAATTCACTCATTAAAGCATTATAACATCTGATGATATGTTTATAATACCCCAAAATTAGATTTTGAGGCCAAACCAAACAATTAGATGTATTTTCTGGTTAAATAACCCCATTCAAATGCATGATCATTCTTGTATGACTAATAAGGTTAGTTTCTAGAACGTATGAATTAACATGAGGAGACACATGGGATTGTGAGCCTATAATGGAATTTTTAGGGGGGTTTCCACTCAAATTTATTGGCATTTTTTCTCTATTTAGGTTCCTCATCTTTATGAACTATCTTTAAGAAGCCAAGTGACCCTAAAACCCTTGTTAATCCCTAAATGTTAACTAATGGAAGAGATAATACCTAAAATCATTAAAAATGGTTAGAAATGGATCCTAAAACACTTGTGTGACATATTTTCCTCTCTTAAGAAATTTACTAATCATATATTTATCACGTGTGGGCTACTGTTGTACAGAAAAAAGTTTAAAAAGTTACTTTTTAAGCTTATATGTAGGGTTTCGAATTGGGAAAACTTCCCAATTAGTTAAAAAGAATATTTGAGGAAAAATAGATATTTTATCATAATATTAACAACATTTTAAGAGCTTCTATATTTGTATCATAGGCTACAAGTGTCCAAATAGGCCTTAATCAAGAAGGCAGGGCTAAAATCATATTTGTAGGTATGGAAGAATGACTAGGCATATAAATGAATTTTAAGAGGACTCATGGCCCTAAAAAGGTTTATAAAGTCTTCCCATGGTGATTTAAATAGCCTTCTAAGCCTTAAACTAAGCCTATGAAGATAGTCTCATAATCTAGCACAAGAGGCCTAGTTATAAACCTGTTAAGGTAAATTGGGGTATAAAGATATATATGAATCCCATCAATTCATTATATGAACCTATTTAATATCCCCTATGGTCATATAAGAGGCCTAAAAATATTACTCAATTTTATTTGAGGATTCAATGGCAAAGATCTTTTGGATGTTCTCTTGTCAAACATGTGTGTAGTTTATAGTTTCAAGGTGATTCTGAATGATTGACGAAGTGTCCTTAAATTGATAAAATAATTCCATGAAGTGATCAACTATGGTGGATAAATTTAATGCATAAAAATTGGTTTTATTGAGTGACTATGTGATAATAATAAAAATGGGAAAATAAGAAGAAGTTTGAAGCCCATGTTCAAATCTCATATGAAACAAGAAGCATTGCAAGAGACCAAGGTTGGCGTTAAGGATATTAAAGGATGCCTAGTATTGACTGAGGATATTGTAACCGTTTGAATAAGTAGATATGTAAATTCGTGAGAAGGAGTTATGATGAATAAGGCAACAAAACTACCAAAAAGACCCCCCTACGCCACCCTTATGAAGAGTTGCTCCAACACATGTCCTAGAAGACTAAGATGAAAGATGATGACACATTATTGACAATATAAGTGTAATTATTTATCTATTTTATAACTGATTCGATCATGATATACATCTCATGATTTTCTTAGCTTACCATATTCTTCCCTCTTCTTCCAATTCATTTATAAATGAAGACTTGATAGGCATTCCATGTATCCTCAAAGTTGTTAGGCAAAGCCCTGCCAGTTTTAAGACTTATACTTGACTATTAATATTAATACAATTTGAGTTATACTATTTTCATCTTAAATACAATTATTTTGAGTGAGTTAGTGATGAATGTTTTGTGATAGGAAGATTACTTCCATGCATTTGTCTTTCTTTTTCATATCTACGTTAACTAGTCTACTTTTTACATGTTGTATGATGTTTAATACATGGTTTATTGAGTTTAAGTGTTAGAACATAATTATTGTCTACTATTAGGCCTCTTGACTAATCACATTAGTTTTTGAAACTACCATAACCTTCATACAGAAACACTAGTTTGGTAGGAATCGTTTTGAAGCTATGAAATTAGATTGTAACTTGTCATTTCATAGTGAAAACAATAGAAAGTTGAGGAATCTATATTTGGTGCATCACTTCCATGTTTTATTATTAGTTTTAATTCATTTCTATCCCTTTTCTTTCCATGTGTGATAATGTTTTTAGAGTTTTTGGGTGAAATATCAAGGAAACTAGCCCAACCTAAAAGTTTAATCCAGTTAGTAGGCCACCCATAAGCGAAGATTATTCTCATGTTATCATCTAGTTATGAAGGTTTGAACAACCTTATTAGTGGTGTAAATTAAATAGATAACAATATTCATAACCATATCAATATAAACCTAATATGACTAAGTATTTAAAATTGTTTACTAACACTGTGGGCAAATTATATTCTTCGAACAAACATTATTTCATGGAGTAACCTATAACTCAATCCCCTAATTAAAATATCTCAAATTTAACTCAATATAGTCATAATTTTATATGATACCTACATCTATCTAAAAAATTTAAACCATTCTTCATTTTTACTCAAAATGGAATAGGATATAAATAATTCTAAAGGGGATATAAATTCTACTTATTTAATATTATTTCTATTTAAATCTGACAACAATTCATAACATTGATATTCCCCCATATAAAATTTGAAAATTTTTTAGGTTTTGTCATTTAAAATAATAGACTTACAATATTATTGTCAACAATAAATCAAAAAATATATGTTGTCTAACAATGTTTCCATCAATTTTAAGATTTATAGCCAAAGGAAAAACTTTTATTAACATTTACATTCATAACCTTAATGTAAAAATCTATATGCATGGTAATTAATACCATGCCAAAAGTTCCCTTTGGAGATGCAATGTTTAAATCCTCTATCTACTCCTACCGTCTACCTTTTTTAAGCATGGTCGTGTTTCCCTTCCCCTTTCTTGTTTTTCCCGTAAATCTATCCTAAAAACGTTTTTCATGTGGAAACCAACTCTTAAATTCACCCACGAATCCTGCTGATTAATGCCATGTAGGCCTCCATTATCACAACCACTACACCAATTTGAGTATTGTTCCAGAAACTTGGTATTCAACATAAGCTTGTTAACTTTTCATGAGAGTCGAAATAGCCAAAATCATGCATCGAATCAATATATTTTATCTAAAACCTTTTGAAATGTAGATTTTCCAGATAAAGTTATTCAATTACATCCACCCATGGTAAACGACAGTGAGGTCAGAAACACAAAGAGACCCACCCTTCAATATCAGTAAACGAGGGCACATCAAACATAGACTTTATTATAAGATTAAATATTGTAACATAGAAAATTCTTTCTTAATGATCCCTTTTTTAAAACTAAGGAGAGTAATTTCGTATAATTTACAACTATGTGGGGACATAACCTTATGCACAGGGTACTTATTTAGTGAACAACCCATTAAACCACAAATTTCTGCAAAGTGTAATTAAAACATGAACGATCTTTTTGGAGAAAGAATAAAGTTAGAGTTCTACAACAAACCTATTATGATAGAGGATTAACCCAATTAACTTAACAGAACTCTTAATTTCAGAAAGTCATTTAAATATAGTTTTTTTTTCAAGCATCGTATTACCTAATTAATAGTTACTATTAACCCATCATAAAAATACAAGTAGTCTCAAATCAAAACCACACAAGACTAAGTAAGTGTGTAAGCATTATTTTCTTGTTATGACTACTCCTAACTATAACAATCTACCACACTCCCCTTATGATGTTCTCCTTATAAAATATTTGTTGTAAGCAATACAATTATCTTGTATCCACCTCATCTAAATAAAGTAGGTAGTCTTATATAATTATAAATAATTGATAATATGAATATACAAAAATACATTAAATGAATTGATGCAAATATAACATAAACAAAGATATAAGCATATTGACATTTAATATAGCAATCATTAAAATTATATAAATCCATATTTTTAATGTTAATAATATCATTTAACTAATCACAGTAATAATTAAATAGTACTCTAAAATTTTAAAAATAATCTATGTAAACCAATCACAATTGAATATAATAGATAATTACTACATGAAATCAGAAATATAACCCAAAAAAATAGTTTTGTCAACTATTCATAATATGTTCTCTCTATGAGGGATAGGACATGATGTAACATTAGTTAAATATTTGAAAACATCACATATTTGTCAGTTGAATTGTATTGGCAAACACAATTTCGTTCATTAGTATTTGAAACTATGTGACATATCTCAATAAAATTTCATGTTTGCTTCAGAATGTATTAACTAGTAAGATATAGTTGTGTGTCCATTATTTATTGTATCATCCAATCCCGTAGAAATTTTTATGTGCTAGTCTTTATACCGTTCCACGTGTTTTTTAAATACATGTCGTATCCTTTACTTTCAATTTAAATAATCATTTTCTATTTTATCTTCTATTTTCCTAGAACTATGTTGTAATGGTTGTAAAATACATAAGATCTATATTTCTAGGTTATGTGGTCATCAATTTTACCTAAACCGAGGTGTCAAGGGTACTTCCCAAACAATTATATAACAATATATGGATTTTGGTTCCATATACATCATGGTATACCATAGCTGGATAAGGTTTTGTATTTCAACCTATAGGAATAACTTCAACTATTTGGTTTTGTAGTGAACTTGTAAGAAGCTATAGCTAAAAAAATATTTTCAATATACATCAAGGATGAGACAATGTGGTGGTGGAATCTTCCATATTCATTTTTTTTTGAGTTTTTTTTTTTTTTTTATAATTTATTTGTAGAATTAATATATTTGAAACCTTAAAATTAAAACGCTACCAATTTAATTATATCTCTTTTTTTCTATTTATTTTTTACACGAGTTAATTAAATCATTATTTTTTGGTTTTCAAATTTTTTTAACTAGTCTAATACCATTATACTATGTGTGTGATAATTACATCAGCTAATCTAATATAGTTTTATGTATCTTTCAAACTACATCAGCTAGCTTGATATAGTTTAATTTTATAAATCTATGTCCATATGTACTATCCAACTTACTTTTTCACCTTCTTCCCAAATCTATTGGCCAAACCAATACACATATAGTCTTCCTACCAAGTGTATTCCCCAACCTGATCAATTCTTAATGAAAAATGGTTATAAAATATGGGAGGCTAGAAAATATTTTCATGAGATGAAAAATAAGAGGCAAAGGGATAATAAATTGATTTCAGTGCTCCTAGGATCACCATCCTCTATGTAAAATGCATTTTCGATAAGCTATTATATATTTTAAAAAAGTAGGTATATGAACTGCATTCAAACTTTGTAATATGATTAGAACATATTTAGACTTTTCAAAATATTAAATTGATCCTATATTATACAAAGATATTTATGTCATTCCTTGTTTATGTGGTGTCCCTTACAAAAGAGAATCAAATAACATGCTAGAGATATTCATTATACATGGATATAAATATCCACCATTGCAGATTAGTCACATCTCATAGAACATCATATTTGTTTAGGTTAAGCCAATATCATAGCTAAAGAAGATAAGTATTAAAAACTAATTTTTTAGAAAGCCATTAAAATTGAAAAAGGCCAAATAACCTAAATATAGACTATTGTTTTGGAATGAAAGAATTATGATGTCTAATCATTAATTTAATTATTTTGAGTATTTAAAAAGCTCACTTGGTGGGTAAAAATAAAAAATACTAACAGAATGGTGTGTGTTTCATTAGTCTTTGAATAGTATAGTATTAATTTTAAAATAGAATATTGAGAAAAGATAAATGCATACCTTTTTCCTTCTATAGTCTGATCGTCATTATTTATGGTTGGATTCTATGCTCATTTTATCACAAATATTCACTTCTTTTTCTTTCCTTAAGGATTGACAAACATACAATGCCTAAAATGTGAATTCAAAATAATTCTAACATAATCAATCCATAATTTTATCTGTAAAACATATAATATCATGAAAATATTCATAATATAAAAATGTCAATTTAAAATACATTTAACATGATGAATCCATAATTTTATCTCCCAAACATATAATATCATAGAAGTATTCATAATATTATTTTATATTGTTTATTCTTACCATCTTCCTACAAAATAAATTATCCAACTAAATAAAATTATTTATTATGGCCATATTGCATTAGCTAATCCAATACATTTTGATATCTCTTGTTTCAATTCCCAACTTTATTGACCAACCTAATATAGCATGCTTATAGCATTCATGTGCAATTAACTCACCCTCCAAATCAATACAAGTGATATTTTAACTTCCTCTGCGGAACCTATCCAATACTAATCAAAAGGGAAAACCCATTAGGATTTTAATGTTTGAAATAAAAATCATAAATATATGGAATTAACCAATCTTAATTTATTTTTTAAAAATAATTAAATTATTTATAATTTTTTCATGACTCAAGATCAAATTATAATAATTTTTTGGTGTGAAATCTACTAGATCCAAATGATATAAGCCATATAACAATCCTAAAACTGCAAGATATGCAAACCTACTCGAAGACCATAACATGGTTGAGGAATGTGACATAGAGTATATAAACGAGACAATCAGGTATCTCCACAAGCATCTTAACCATAAGGGAAAACACCCTACACTTGTGTATCACCCCAGGATGGGACACCATGTGGAGTGTCCTCATTTTCATACTCTCAATTTTTATACGCAACTTGGGGAAAATTAATTTGTCTTCATAGTTTATTTCTCCATCCACCATGTCCAGTATAACAAGTGCCGTTTTGCGGCAAAAGTACCTGCTGTAATAGAGGGGCTATGTTTGTTAGAGATATATGCTTTTGTTCTATTGAAAATTGCAATCTTCACATTCAAACCTGTTAGAATTTTGATTATTCAATTGCTCTTGACATTTCATAGAAGATTGGTTACTCAATTGCTGTTGAAAATTTTTTATCAGAAAAATAGTAGACAATTCGAGGTAGACCTAGAAAAAGGAATTACTGCCAAATGCAAAGCTTTTCCAAAATTTTAATAAAATTAATTAAAAAACATAGAATATAAGATTTAAAACATAGAAAATACAATCAACTCAGAAGCCCATGACAAACATATTTGGAAAACAAACAGGTTAACAAGGCAATGAGCTTATGACAACATCTTTTTGTTCTTGGTTTGGGCATCTAAATCTGTCTAGACAAAAATATTAAGTAGATATACATGTACAATCAGATTGACTTTACAACACAAATATCCGTATGCCCACACTAATAAATAATCCGCCAAAATGTTGCTCATAGCAACCACCATGGAAGACTATGAAAAACAATTCGCCGAACTGAAAAAGTAATTGCCATGCTAACATAGAGTATGGATATGCGATCTCCAAACTATTTTCTAGACATCCCCCCAACGCATATATGGATATTACGCGTATGGCACAACATAAATTAATGCAATGCAACGTATGGCAAATGCTTGACAGCCAGGTATTCATTAATAATATTCTTCTAACACTGCAAATCAATTACAACCAGAATAGAATAGAACAGTTGGAAGGCTTTGTATTTGTATATTCCATTGTGGTTACACAGATATATGCCTGTTTTTATAATCTGTAGGTATTCATAAAAGGTAAAATAAATACCTGTTAACTGATGCAGGCCAGTGAAAGCGATGCAGGTAAACTTGCCGATTGTATAAGAACACAACGGACATTATCAATATCGGAAGAAGTTGATCAAATTTTTTAAATAGTCATCAGTTGCCACTGAAGTGCAGGCATTGGCAATAGCAACCACATGTACCTTATTTTTGCCTCTTCCTTTTGGGGCAGAACTCTACAATAGGTGGTTCATCTATAAAACACAAACCTGTTAGCCATGATAGCTATGCAGTGCTCGGTCGAGAAAGCAGTGCTGAAAATTTCAAATTTCAGAATGTTTTATAAGAGAACAGACTACAAGACTATCTTTATTTACAACATTGGTCACTTGCCATCCAATTATAAGTGTGGCAACAAAAATAAGAAACACCTTTTCATTTTCCAGTTGGTCACTCAGGGGGCGTATGCAGCCATCAAATTTCATGAAACATAGTTGTTTTGTTATACCTATGATAAAATTCCTCTCTTTTTTGATTGGCTACTGCATATCAAGTATATTGCCTCCTTAATTGCAACTAGTGAAATAATAAAAAATTACAAAACATTATACACTGCTTCATTTTTTGTCATAGCACAAATTCCCATTGACTGTTGACTGCAGTCAAATGAAAATAATAGCGCCAGGTGATTACAGTAGTACCTGACCGACAGGTACTTAAAATTGAAATGAGATGTCTCACTTTTTGTGGGCCTACCCAAACTTATAATTGTAATACAAATATTAATATTATGTCTAGTGAATCTTGATATAACCCTAACGCCTCTAAGTATAACCAAACTACTCTCCATCCTAATCAAATTATATTACAAACATTGAGTCAAATGGATACCATTCAATTGATAATAGTGCTCGGATGATGAAATCCAAAACCAACTTTTGAAAATGCACAATAAACATTAAAATCTTAAATGAGCCATGCAAAATCAAAATTCCCCCAACCTACTTTAGATATACACACGGTAATATCATTCCACAACCCTCACTTTGCAATAAAATCATTAAATACGTTCAAAACGGACCCTTAGGTCTTAAAAATTTAAACTTTTAAATATGTGTCATCACCCCTATGATGTCGTGTAATGCATCCATTGATCCCATTAATTAAATTTTAAAGCATTCGATAACTTTTATAAATAATATATTAAACTCAGCGTATTTTTCACTCCAAAAATACATTTCAAAACCTCATGAGGTGAGGGTTTAGATTGGTAACATCAAATAAATTCTAATTTTATTTATAGCTTGGAAGACTTAGTTAATGCATTCATCCAATAGTTTCAATTCAGATATTTCCATTAAAATTAATTATCTAAATACATCAGTTTTAACTAAAAATGAAACAAGACTTTGAAAACATTTATGAAATGTTAGAAAGCTTTAAAAAATAAGTCTGAACACATCTGTCTGAAGACATTCTATTCCACATTTTCACCAATACATTAAATGTAATATTACAATATATAATCATGTATATTTATTAGAACTATTTTGACAATGTTAGTTTTATGATCAGAATTGAAACAATCAGAAAATGCAACACAATGAACAATGAACACAACAATATACCCTGGGAAAACCCTTCCACTTGAAGGGAAAAACCCAGCGACAATATATCTCTTATATATTGAATGATAAGAACAACAATTTGCTTGATAATGGTCAAATCCAAGGCCTACAGGGATGGCTTCACTTCTTGAAGCACAAAGAATAAGATCACACTTGATAAATCTGATTTGCTCTTGAAATAACTTGATCTACTCCTTAGAACTCTGCTCTGCCTTGTGAATTATGCTTCTCCTTATTCTTTTTCAACATTGAGAAATCACTCTATATATATACAAGTGAGAGGAAAGAGTCGCATCTTTTCAATTTCCCTGTCGGCCTCCACCAAACAAATTATGTCTTAAATAATACAATAAGTTAGGCTGGAAGTGAGATCCCGACGCTGCTCCTTCAACATCAACACTCCCTCTCAGCTAGGGAGGATACTTCTAGCAACATAAGACATATCACCTCATTGTGATGTCAATCACAATGGCTACAACAATGTATAGAATGTACAAGTGTTCATCACATTACATGACATCCACCATGGTTCTCCTAGAGGGTGGAATCAATGAATTTCACCTCGAACTCCTCTCACAGAGAAGAACTCGTTATCAAGGGATTTCACCTCGAACTTCTCTCATAGAGAAGAACTCGCTATCAAGGGATTTCACCTCAAACTTCTCTCATAAAGAACTCGTTATCAAGGGATTTCACCTTGAACTTCTCTCACAGAGAAGAACTCGTTATCAAGGGATTTCACCTCGAACTTCTCTCACAGAGAAGAACTCGCTATCAAGGGATTTCACCTCGAACTTCTCTCATAAAGAACTCATTATCAAGGGATTTCACCTCAAACTTCTCTCACAGAGAAGAACTCGTTATCAAAGCTTTTGTAGCTTCTACAATAGATCTGTTGTGCCTTTCTACAACACCATTCTATTGAGGGTTGTAAGGGACACAAAACTCCCTCTTAATTCCTGCATCAATGCAAAAATTATGGAATCCTTCAGAGGTGTACTCCCCTCCATTTTTAGATCTCATAACTTTGATTCTTTTCTCAGATAAGTTCTCTACCTGAGCTTTAAATTCTTTGAACCTCTCAAGTACTTCTTTCAATTCCATGGCACAACCTTTGCACGTACCTACATGGTCCTGGTAGAATTTTGGAAGACTCATGACCATCTTCTCCATGATAGGTAGAGCCCGAAAGTGTAGGTGAGCCAATCTTCGATGTCAAAGATCACACAAGTTTGAAAAATCATGTACTAATGCCTGAAGTGGACAAGTGATTAGCCTATAGAGGCTCTCATATCTAACTCCAATTATAGGCATGGTGAGGCAGCTAGAGACAGAAATAGTTGGTGATTAATTCCAATACTCCCCCCTTAATCACAACCACTGCTATCTATGATGCACAATAGATCTCTTTTCAGCTCTACGGAACTCTTAATTATTGAATGCCATTCTATGATCATTAATACAACTTCTCGATGGCTATTGCTACCATCTCACAACACGTTTCATCGTTTACATCCTTCTTCAATACACAGCTACTCGGCTCTTTTCAACGCCTTGGCTGCTTTCACACTTATGTGGATTTCTACCACATCAACAGGCTACGGTCACAAAAAATACTATATGTACATAATTTCCTGGATCAAACGGGGGCAACGGTGGTTATTTCAATCTGCCACAAAAAATTTCTTCACTTGCAGGCGAAACTCCAGAACACGCTCAGGCGCTAGAAGTATTTTCTTGACGCTCTCCCTCTCCATACATTTCTTAACCCACGCACGGAGCAACGGAAATTGAGTCTCGAACGGGAGCTTGAAATTCCCAACAGTTTCATAAAAATGGAACCAGGACGCAAATGGAAATGAAGGCAATATCTATGAAGCCGAATTCTTCTCCACCGAAATAAGGCCCCCAGCCGTGTGACATCTGCTTCAATGCCCCTTCAACAAAAATAAAAATAAAAATAAAAAATAAATAAAAAATAAATAAATAAATAAATTCAAGATTCGCCAACATGTCACGCTTGGCCTCCTCTTGAGTCTCCCCTTTTGTTCTCAATACACGAGTTGCTGAATCATAGAACTTGTTGTCTACGAAGCCAGCCCAGAATCTGGAAAGCGCACAGTCATATGGCTCGAAAGGTAGAAGTGGCTTGGAAGGCCAGACCTCATCAATATAGTGGAGGATTATCAGACACTCGGAGATGGGATTGCCATTGTGAATGAGCACGGGTACCTTCTTGTAGACTGGATTCATTTGCAACAGCAGCTAACTCTTGGTGGTGGTAACGTCTTCTGCTTGGAATTCATATTTCACACCTTTCTCTTCCAATCCAATCAAGACGTGCATGCCAAAGGGACTCATCCACATGCTCAGCACTTTCACTTCCTCCATTTCTGCTCTCATTTCATCTTACATCACAGTTTTCCAACGTTGACTGCACTCTTTCTTGTCTGCAGCTTCTGAGGACCACACTTCTTCTCCTCAAACTAATATACCACATAAATATTATGAAGTGACATATAATAGACATGCCACTGAATGACATGCAATTGTCAAGAATCCATGAGTATGGCTTTTCCACAAAAAATCAATGTACCGCATAAAATCTTAGAGGGTGGCATATGGTAGACGCGCCACAGAATGACATGCAGTAGTCAAGAATCATCACGGGCTCAAAATTATTCATTCATAGCTGACATCTTACATCAATGACAGTGGCATCTCTCATGGCACTCAAAGTTGCAGCAACGAACGATCCTATTTTAGCATTGCAGGATTGGAACGACACATCCCACCCGGTCTGCAACTGGACAGGCATTCTATGCAAACGGCGCGTTGTTGTGGGAATGTATCTCAGGAATTTGAGCTTGGGAGGATTCCTCCCTCCTGAGCTTGGAAATCTGTCATCTCTTCAACTCCTGGACCTCTCCCACAACAACCTCAGTGGCTACAATCCTCCGGCACTCGGATGCCTTCGAAAACTGAAGGAACTTCACCTATCCAAAAATAATCTGACGGGAAGCATTCCCCCCGAGCTTGGAAGTCTAGATAACCTACAAATTCTATCTTCCTACGGTAAAAACCATAGCAGCAGCATTCCTGGAGCACTGGGGAACTGTTCTATGCTGCAAAAGATCGACCTTGCGCAAAACAATCTGGTCGACAGAATTCTCACAGAGTTGGGCATGCTCTTTCGCCTTTTGCACATTAATCTCAACAATAATAATCTCACAGGACCCCTGCCGCCTTCTCTCTTCAACTTTACAGAGCTTGCGGTCCTCAACATTCTCGCTAATGGCTTCTCTTTAAACCACCAAGATTATGCACTCTCTTTTATTCGTCTTCTGCACTCTCACCCGGAGCAACTGCAACTTCTCTTCTTCCTCCGATTGTTCGAGAACTTTGGTTTCCACAAACTCGGCCAAGTCATTTTCTTCCAAGGTGAGCATGATTCTAAACCTTTATGATGTGAAGTTGGATGCTCCTTCGAGTCTAACTTGAATTTTAAGACTGTTCATTATCTTGACTAAAATAGGGATAGACAGGTGATATAAAGAACAATATAGTATTGTTGCAATGACAAATCTGATCACGATCTTTTTCAAACCCGCTCTGATACCATGTTAGTTTTATGATCAGAATTGAAACAATCAGAAAATGCAACACAATGAACAATGAACACAACAATATACCCTGGGAAAACCCTTCCACTTGAAGGGAAAAACCCAACGACAATATATCTCTTATATATTGAATGGTAAGAACAACAATTTGCTTGATAATGGTCAAATCCAAGGCCTACAGGGATGGCTTCACTTCTTGAAGCACAAAGAATAAGATCACACTTGATAAATCTGATTTGCTCTTGAAATAACTTGATCTACTCCTTAGAACTCTGCTCTGCCTTGTGAATTATGCTTCTCCTTATTCTTTTTCAACATTGAGAAATCACTCTATATATATACAAGTGAGAGGAAAGAGTCGCATCTTTTCAATTTCCCTGTCGGCCTCCACCAAACAAATTATGTCTTAAATAATACAATAAGTTAGGCTGGAAGTGAGATCCCGACGCTGCTCCTTCAACATCAACAGACAAAGCCTTAGATCAATTTAAACATCACTATTTAATTATAAGGAAATTTTATCCTACCCAACTTAATATTGGTACTCAAATGCTTATGAAATTTAAAAATAAAAATGTTACACATGATGGTGTATTTGATACTAATGAGTAAGGAAAACCACGAATTTTATTTTACTAGAAATTTCAAATGAGATGAATATCTCCCCACCTCTCATTGAAAGTCCCTTCTAGCATCCTCCTCCTTTATAATTCAACAATTATGAAATCCATAAGTATCTTTCCTTAACTGAGATTAGGGAATGTTTTTTTTTCATCTTCACCTAGATATTTTTCTTCTTCCTCTGCCAGTGCTAATTGGCATGGTTCTATTTTTTTGTTTCTCATAAATTAAGCTCATTATATTGATACTTGAAAAAATATTAAAATATATCTTTTAAAGTTTTGCTATGTTAAAATTTGATCATTAATCCATGATTATAGAGTGATACCAATCCTACGATAAGATAACTAAGCATAATGACATCAAGGTCAATTATGATGAACCTCAAGAATCCAATGCTCACCTTACCTTATATTCCAATGCAATTACAAATGATACTCAAAATAAAAAGCCTAACAAATAAAATAAAAAGTATATTAAAAATAAAAATCAACCCCCTTCCTAACCAACTACTAATTCTTTGGAAACCATGGTTAATATTCATTTTTTCATTTATGAAGACATTTTTATAAACATAAATAACATGAATGTTTCCTCATACAATGATCCTAATCATATCAAGCCTCATAACCCTTATAAAATATATAAAATAATAAAGGATAATCCTACACATACTTTCGTATCTATTATATCTAAAGAAATTATCATTTCCATTCTTTTAGATAGCCCAACTATAATGTCTAACCTAGTAGAGTTCCCTACCTTCATAATTGTATTATCTAACTCAATGCAGTTTTACTATCCATAATCATATTTTCAAACTGATATTGATATTATATTCCATCAATAAGATTAGTTCCAATTATATCAACCAAGACTATACATTATGTTTCATTCATGTTTATGCTTATAATGTATTGTTAAGCTTATTATAGTCTATTTATACCCCTAATGATGATCATATTATATCAACCAACCTATAAAAAATGTTTACAATGTCCGCATGCTACCAATTGTATCATCCAATATGATATAGTTAGATCAACAAACATCAATTATAATGAACGTGTTGATACCAAACTATTTAACTCAAAATAAGATTTATTAAGGTTCCCATTCAAATTTAGTTCCTTTTTATAGTCCTATCTATATTATAATGGCTATGATGAGTGGGATATTGTATACAAAATTTCTTGATTCTCATCTAAACTTATAGTTTTCAAGTTCATGAGGACTTATGTATATCAAAAAAACCATATTATGTTGCTTATATTTGACATGAACATTCATAAAATACCACCTATGGGGAAATAATATACCTTTTCCAAGTGTAATGAAAGCATTTTATATCAATACAAATAGATATCCATTCAGGTTGATCACACTAAACCTGCATCTACTTCCCATAAACTCTTTATCACACATATCATCCTTGACTAAATATTGTTTTCAATGATGTCCCTCCTTTTTTATTAGCACATAATTTGGTGATATTCAAAGCAAGAAATCCCTTGTATATGAATAATATGGCACTTGTGTTACCTCCATGGGCCTCATTAAAATCTTAGTATATTATTAACAAAACCTTAAGTCTACCCAAATCATGTTTGAAGGATATGACCTCCATGTACATAATTACTCAACTTACTTATACATAGTGTCTTTTTTATTACATGTACATAACTTATTTCAAAATACCAAAAATAATATAATATGTCAAAATATAAAAACATTCAAATAACTCAAAACACCAAGAAATTTCTAACTATATGCATTATCCATGCTTTATATTTCTACTACCATGATAGACTTGCATTTTGTTATTCTATGCTATTGTTTATCAATTTATCTACATTACCATGCTTCACTTGATCTTCTTTGAGTGGGTACAATGAAATCTAGATCCTTGATTTCTTTACTCTACCCATTAAGGGGGCATCCTACTTCTACATTCAAGACATACATCGACATATCTACCCATCAGGGGCATCTTCTACATGACTACACCATCCAGGTTATGTCATTCCTACACCACACACTCTAGTTATGTTGATACAAATTAATTACTTGCTTACACAGATTATTCTATCGACACTCACTAGTATATAACACTTGTTTATTTCTTAGCATCTACCTAGTCTTGTACTACATGTTTTGCATACTTTCACTTCTTGCTTTGATTACTTAGATATGACAGTATTTCCAACATTTACATGCCTTCCTTTCTTTCTTTAACTAGCTAAATGTGATTTCATTTCTCAGTTCTTATTTTATTACTTGTGTGTGCTTTAGAACATTTGTCAATGTGCTTTTCTTGTACTCTTGAATGTGCATGTAGCCCTCATGCCAATCTTTCTTGCTTACAATTGTATGCATATGTGGGCATTTAAACATGCCTTGTATGCTTGTTTTTTTTCTAGTTTGAGTGACATGTTCCCATGTCCCTTATTTTTTTAGCCCCTTGGCCTCTTTTGTATGTTTATTTTTTTATTTCTTTGTGTGCTTGTTTTATTGTTGGCTTCTTAGTTTTTTGCAATGCCATGATCCACATCATGAATTATCTTGCATTTTTGGATGCCATGATGGAAATCAAGCTCCATCCCTCCTTAAAAACTAACCAAATTTCCACTTTTAGTTGAGTATATTGCACATACTATTAAATTGTTACACCTATCCAGGAATACCCCTTTTGATCTAATAATCTCTGATACAAACTATGTTATATCTTGAGACATCTTTTCGATTATCATTGGTATATCATGTATATCTCAGCATAACACAATTGCATGGATTTTTATTCTAAGCGTAGTCATTATAGGGTATTCATTCCTACCCTTAGAAGAGGGGGTAACAAACAAGAGTTTTGTCATAGATATCAAAGCCTTCCATCGGTCAAAAATCAATTTTTAGAACACTAAGAACAATAATAAAAGTTAAAAACATGCAGAAAATACTAAGAAAAATAGTAACAAAAACAAAATATTCATAAAAAAGGTAAAATACAAGAGCACTAGAATTGGATAAAAATGCTAGACACCAAAGTGTCCACTTTTCAATGCTCCAATCCAAATAGAAAAAAACCTAGAATTTTTAGAAATAGACAGAAAGGTAAGGTCAATTAAATTTTTGTCATCTATAGCTTAGTTTAGATTGGGTAGTTTTAGTATAGTTTTAGTTAGATTATCTAGATATAGGGGGCATAATGCATGACATGATGGATCTCACTTCTATTTTTAGATTAGGTAGTTGATAAACTTCTAGATCAGAATCCATGTTACAAACAATAATGATTAGGGGAAATGAACATGACATATTTGGCATATTTTATTTTTATTTAATTGTATTACCCAAGTATTCTCAGTAGTTGTATGCCTTATTCCATCTATAGGTGATTGACATCATTTTAGAGTGGCTTTCATATAAGCCTAGTTCTCAATTTTAGAGTGGATTTCATACAAGCCTAATCTCCACCTTTTAGAGTGGCCAATATTGGCTTAGTTCTCAGAACACATTCAGATATCCATACCACATTGTCAAATTAAAAAGCATTCATGGGCCTTATGAGCCATCTCCTACGACACACATTCATACTTTCTATTTTTCTTTTATCCAAAATTTTTGCTTTGCTGCATCACTAAAATAAAAGAGGGGAAATGTATTTATATAAAATGCCCAAATTGGTAGTTTGAGTGTGGCTTGCGACACACCATCTATAGGTCCTTCTTACATGCTCTTGTGACTCTTATAAACACTTTTTTTTCTCATTACTATTCATCCTAAACCTTCTAAACCTTGATTCCTCTGCAGTTAGATAGTATTCCATATACCAATCTTGTTCCTCTACGTCTTGAGCTTGTAGGACAAAAGTGCCCCATTTGTACTATAGCAGTAGGCACCAAAGTGTCCCATTTTTTATGCTCTTATCCTTTTGTACTTTGATCCTCAATGGTAATTTTCATCTGATCCTTATCCTTAATTATGTCATATTAAAACAAATACATCTGATCCATGACCAAATGTTCCCTATACAATCCCATTCAAATTTAATTTACAAAGGAGGTGACCAAACTTACAAAGCAACAAAGAATACAAAAAAACACTAAGGAAAACTTCCTTGTTCTCTTCATATAGTAACCTAACATAGTTGTAAAAATATTCAAGTCCTCATACCATCCCTTAGCCACCTAAAACACTATCAAATTGGTATTTTACATCCATATCACACTATTGCAAAAAGTACACTAGGTGGGAGAACTACATATGGCTTGATCCCTCTTCAGAGTATTGGTATATAGGCAGCGTAACCACACAAGGGGTGTGGATTTCATGTTCAATACAACTTATACACTAACACCCCTATTTATCAAGTTACTCAAATATCATTTTATCAAACATGATGGAGGGTTAGGTTTTGAAGACAAAATTTGCTCTACAATGAGATTCATAAAAAACCAATGCTTGATTTTTCAGAGGTAGGATCACACAAGCACAAATAAATGACCCAAAAAGTTTCAAGTTTCTTTGATCAATTTGGATAATAGCATTGAAAATGGACAATAGCATTAGAAACTAAATTATCCACTTTTTGAAGCTTCTATCCTTTCATCAAATGAAATATAGATTCAGGTTTATGACATTTTTCCAACCCTGCATAGTCATTTTCATCCTCTATATCAAAGATCTCAATCTCTTTCTAGCTATGTTATATTTCTTCCTATTTATTACTTGTTTTAGAAAAGGTGAAAAAGATAAACAAATTGCACAAATAAAGACTATAATTATTGTTATATTTTGTATGGATTTATTAATCTAGACCCTTAACTAAAATAGGAATAAAACTCCATTATTCCCAAAAAATTTAAATCATTTATGAACCAAAATAAATCTAACTACATAATATAGTGCATATCATAGAATAATTTTTTAACATAATTATATTATTATGCATATCATAGAATGCATGGCCATCACATAGATTCATGTTTGGCATTGAAAAAATATATATAATAGATGATTGCTAATGAGGACCTTATACAGGGTAAATCCATCAATCAATCTATATTAACACAAGAACACATTCACAAAGGTCAAATTTAGAAATAGTACAAAAGTGGTTACCAAAGCATAACTCAGAACAACAAAAGGATCAAAAATCAAAATCATGGCAAGAAACGATAACAAAAGCATAGGTAAGGCATGAAAAAGATGTAAATATATGTCTCCAAAATGAGGATCAACTTTCAAAGTAGTATGCGTTTGGTCAAAAATATCTACAATGGTTTAATTATCAAGGTCAAGGGTTGGGAAAGCATGCTCAAGGCATCACTACTCCTATTATATTAGTTCATAATGTTTGTCACCAATGTTTAGGATTTATTTAATATCCTAAGGAAAATAATTCATAGACATAATTTATCAAAGGAAAAGATCCAAATACAACAAAAGTCAACACTAGCATTCCATTGGCTCAAAATCAAGATGATACTGATGAGTGGAACAATATATGTTATTGTGATCTCCAAGATACCAACAATCAATATAAATATTTAGAGTCATATTTGAAGCCATTCCTTCATGATTCAAAATCATGAAAGGTTCCTTTGTTTGATATAAGACACCATGACAGTGAGTCTCTTTTGAGACTCATCAGTTAGTATCATTTTTTCTCAACTTACTTGTACATAATTTCTCTGCTTATTTGTAGATAGTTTATTTCTACTTACTTATACATAAATTATTTAAAAATACCAAAAATAATATAACATGCAAAAATACAAAAACATTCAAATAATGAGAAAAAACAAAAACTTTTAAATTGTATACATTATCCATGCTTTACATTTCTACGGCCATGCTAGACTTACATTTTAATTTTCTATGCTATTTTTTGTTGATTTATCTACATTATTATGATTCACTTGATCTTATTTGAGTGTGTGAAGTGACATCCATATCATTGATTACTTCACTCTACCCATTGAGGGGATATCCTACTTCTACATTCGAGACATACATTGACATATTTACCCATGAAGGGTATCTACTACATGACTACACCATCCAAGTTATGTCATTCCTACATCACAGACTCTAGTTATCATGTTGATATACATTACTTAATAGATTAAATATATTATTCTATTGACACTCACTAGTATATAGCACTTGCATATTTCTTAGCATTTACCTAGTTTTTTACTACATGTTTTGCATAATTTCACTTCTTTATTTGATTAGTTCGAAGCGATAGTATTTATAGAATATACATTTATTCATTTATTTCTTTGAGTAGATAGATGTGATTACATTCCTTAATTCCTATTTTTTTACTTGTGTGTGCCTTAAGACATTTATCAGTGTCCTTTTCTTGTACTCTTATATATGCTTGTGTCCCTCTTGCCAATATTGCTTGTTTGAAATTGTATGTGTATGTGGGAGTTTGAACGTGCCTTGTATTCTTGATTTTTTCATTTTTAATGATATGTGATCATGTCCCTTGTTTTCTTGGGCCCTTTTCATCTTTTATATCCTTATTTCTTCTCGCCTTATGTGCTTGTTTGCTTGTTTGCCTCTCAGTTGTTTGCAATGTTATGATCCACATCATGCTCCATCCCTACTTATAAAATAACTAAATTTATAATTTTATCTCAGTATAATGCATATGTTAATACATTGTTACATCTACCTAGGCATACCCCTATTCCTCTAACAATCTCGAATACAAACTATGTTATATCTTGAGACATCCTTTGGATTATCATTGCTATATCATGTATTTCATAGCATAAAAAACTTATAGGTATATTTATTCTAAGGGAATTAATTGTAGGGTCTTCATTACTACCCTAAAAATAGGGGGTAATAAATAAGACTTTTATTATAGATATTAGAGCCCTCTACCGGTCAAAAATCAGTTTTTAGAACACTCAAAACATCAATTAGAATTCAAAACATGTAGAATAGACCATAAAATAGTAAAAAATACATAATATTCATAAAAAATAATAAAGGAAAAGAGCACTATAATTATAAAATAGTAACAAATACCAAAGTATCCATTTTTCAATGTTCCTATCCAAACAACCAAAAACACATAATTTTTAGAAATAGGTAGAAAGGTAAGGTTAATTACAATTTTATGAGCTATAGTTCAGTTTAGATTTGGGAATTTTGGAATAGTTTTACTCAAATTATCTAGATATAGGGGGCATCATGCATGACATGATGTCTCTCACTTCTATTTTTATATTAGGTAGTTGGTACAACTTCTAGATCAAATCCATATTATAGACACTAGTGATTGGGGGCAATGTGCATGACACATTTACCTTATTTTATTTTTAGTTAATTGTATTACCTAGGTATTCTCATTAGTTATGTGCCTTATTCTATCTACATGTGGTTGGCATCATTTTAGAGAGGATTTTATATAAGCTTAGTTCTTAGTTTTGAAGTGGCATTCATACAAGCCTATTCTCCACCTTTTGGAGTGGCCAAGATTGGCCTAGTTCTCAACACACATTCAGATATCCATGACACATTGTCAAATTAAGGATCATTCATTGGATTTATGAGCCATTTCATATAACACATATTCATACCAGTATTAGTTCATAGTTCACACTTAGTGGGAAATGATAGAGCCGAAGGACTAGCTAGCCTTTGTATTCTTGAGCCACCTACTTAGAGGGATTGAACACATAGTCCAAGCATATATTAACATGTGCATGATCATATATCTACACAATTAGTGGGCAATGATGGAGCCAAAGTTCCAACCTTTATATTCTTGAGCCACCCTTGGGGAATTTAGCATTCAACTCCATTCGTGATATTACTATTGGTACAAAACATACCCAACATCATTCAAAATCACTCAACATCACTCAAAATCATAATAGGTTTTATATTTTTTCACATACTTGATGAGGTGTATTCATTCCTTTTTATTCTTCTCTATTTTACCTAGCCTTTATATTTTATTATTTTAGACATAGCGTGTCTATTAATAGTTGATCTACTCCTTTTTTATAGCATATTTATGCTTCACATTATGCTCTCTCTACACACACTCAACATCATACATATTCATGGGATTCACCCTTGCAAGTAAGATCAGGTACATTTTCTATTTTTCCTTTATATTAGTATTTCCCTTTGTTGTATCAATAGAATAAAGGGAGGGTAAATGTAGTCATATAAAATGTCCAAATTGGTAGTTTGAGTGTGGCTCTTGACACCCCATCTACAGGTCCTTGTATAGTCTTACTACCCTTATAGACACCCTTTGGCTCATTACTAGTCATCCATAACCTTCTGAACCCTAATCCCACATCAGCTAGATAGTATTCCTTGTGCCAATCCTATTCCTATAGGTCTTGAGCCTATAGGATAGGATTTACCCATTTGGAATATAGTGCTGAGCACCAAAGTGTCCTATTTTTAGCACTCCTATCCATTTACACATTAACACTTAATGTTCATTTTCATCTAATCCTTATCCTTAATTATCTTAACTTAGCATGAATACATCTAACCCATGACAAACTATTCCCTATAAAATCCCACTCAAAGATCATTTACAAGGGGAGTCATAAAAATTACAAATTAAGTATGAATACAAATAAACCACTAAGGCAAAATTCCCTATTATATACAAACAATCACCCAACACAGCTACAAACATATTCAAATCCTCATACCAGTCCGTAGCCACCTCAAATACTATCAAATTGGCATTTTTCATTTGCATCACATTATTGCACAAAGCACACTAGGTGGGATAACTATATATATTTTTTATCCCTCTTTGGATTATTGGTATGTAGGTAGTGTCACCACATAAAGGATGTGGATTGCATGTTCAGTGTATCTTACACACTAACCCCCTGTTTCTCAAGTGATTCAAATATCATTTTATCAAGCATAATTGAGGGTTAGGGTTTGAAGACAAAAGCAGCTCTACAATGAGTTCTATCAATAATCAATGCTTGATTTTTTACATGAAGGCTTACACAATGACAATGAAACTAACCATAAAGTTTTAGGTCTTTCTGATTAGTTTGTATAAAAATTATAGGAACATATAACAATGCTAGCAACTGAAGTGTCCACTTTTTGGTTCTCCTATCCTTTCAACAAATGAAATTTAGATTTAGGTTTATGACACCTTCTCAGTCCTACACAGTCATATAAAATGTCCAAATTGGTAGTTTGAGTGTGGCTCTTGACACCCCATCTATAGGTCCTTGTATAGTCTTACTACCCTTATAGACACCCTTTGGCTCATTACTAGTCATCCATAACCTTTTGAACCCTGATCCCACATCAGTTAGATAGTATTCCTTGTGCCAATCCTATTCCTGTAGGTCTTGAGCCTGTAGGATAGGATTTACCTATTTGGACTATAGTGCTGAGCACCAAAGTGTCCTATTTTTAGCACTCTTATCCATTTACACTTTAACACTTAATGTTCATTTTCATCTGATCCTTATCCTTAATTATCTTAACTTAGCATGAATACATCTAACCCATGACAAACTATTCCCTATAAAATCCCAGTCAAAGATCATTTACAAGGGGCGTCATAAAAATTACAAAGTAAGTATGAATACAAATAAACCACTAAGGCAAACTTCCTTATTCTATACAGACAATCACCCAACACAACTACAAACATATTCAAATCCTCATACCAGTCCGTAGCCACCTCAAATACTATCAAATTGGCATTTTGCATTTGCATCACATTATTGCACAAAGCACACTAGGTGGGATAACTATATATATTTTTTATTCCTCTTTGGATTATTGTTATGTAGGTAGTGTTACCACACAAAGGATGTGGATTGCATGTTCAATGCATCTTACACACTAACCCCCTCTTTCTCAAGTGATTCAAATATCATTTTATCAAGCATAATTGAGGGTTAGGATTTGAAGACAAAAGCAGCTCTACAATCAGTTCTATTGATAATCAATGCTTGATTTTTTATATGAAGGCTCACACAATGACAATGAAACTAACCATAAAGTTTTAGGTCTCTATGATTAGTTTGTATAAAAATTATAGGAACATATAACAATGCTAGCAACTGAAGTGTTTACTTTTTAGTTCTCCTATCCTTTCAACAAATGAAATTTAGAATCAGGTTTATGACACCTTCTCAGTCCTACACAGCCAGTTTTAGCCTCTGTATCAACTATCTCATTTCATTTTTTAGCTAAGTTATATTTCATCGTATTTATTGTTATTTTTAGAAATGTGAAAAAGATAAACAAATTGCATAAATTAGGACTATAATTATTGATATGTTCTATATTCATTTATTAATCCATAACCTTAACTAAAATAGGAATAAAACTCTATTATTTCCAAAAAAGTTAAATATATTCAAGTCTTTAGTGATTCTTAACTTGTGGTCAACTAAGTCAATGATGTCTATCTAATAAAATAAGAGCATCTTATCCCATACTAGAACATGGTACAATGTTTATCATCATAGTTTGACTACTTTTCTATAAAAAGTATACCAAGAAAATACAAATGACATGTAAATGCAATGGCAAGTTTTGCATATATGATTCTTATCAATATCAAATATTATCAAGATATTTTCAAAATTAAATGATTACAAACACCATCAATATCCATACAGATTTGATTTCCCTTTCTGTCTTAGCCACTACACATAGTTTTGCAACTCTAGAATGGTTCTATGATATGTATAACTTTATAAACAAATCTATTACACTAGACACTTTATCATGAAATGAAAAATGTAAGTTACAAAAAGAATCACTCCATTATGTAATCATTGGTGGGGACATTTTGAAGTGATCCTTAAATAGACAATTGTTTGATTCTTGACTTCAACAAAACACAAAATTGATCGTACACAGATATACGATCATGAGTGTGGTGGTCACTTCATTATAAAGGCCATGTCATACAAATTACTTTGACAGGCATACTACTAGCCCACCATGGAAGATGAATGTTCAAAATATGTGGAGTTATGTGATAAATTTTAACTACATAGTAACCTACCGCATGTACCATCACAAAAATTGTATCTTATTGTCTCTCCATGGCCATTTATGTCAAGAGGATTTGATCTTATTAGAAATATAAACACTAAGTCCATCAATATACATAAGTCCATCATCATAGCTAAAAAAAACTTTACAAAGAGGGTGGAAGCCATTGCATTTCAATCTACCATAGGTGATCACATTCATAACTTCCTCACGACTCATATTATTTCACACTTTAACTTACCCATAGCTATCATTTTTGATAATGGAACATCATTAAAGAAAAATACTATCAAGAATATTTTCACATAATATAATATTAAACACATGATCTCCACTCCATACTACCCACAAGGAAATGATCAAACATAGGCTACCAATGAAACCATAAAAAAAAATTTAAGAACAATAATGACCAAATTTGGAGATGATTGGCACAATCAACTAGTTTTTGCTTTATGGGCTTAATGCACAAGTATTCATAAGCCCATATAAGCCACTCCTTATTCACTCATTTACGGTACAAAGGTAGTTTTACCATTGGAATTATAAACCCCATCTCTGCATGTCTCCCTTAAAGGTATCCTCATAGATGACCAATATCATGAAAAACATCTACACTAGTTCGAGTAATTAAACCATACACACATCCAAGAAGCTAAACATCTTAGGATCTACCAGCATTGTATACAGCGATCATAAAACAAATGAGTTCTTACTAGAGAGTTTGAAGTTAATGATCTCATTCTCAGAAATAATATTTGTAATATCAATGCCAAAGAAGAAATCAAAGGAAAATTCAAATCAAATTGGTTAGGTCCATACCTCATTATTTAAAAGATTGTCCCTAAAGTGCATCATCTAGCCTCACTTAAAGGAAAGAAACACAAAAATCCAATGAATATTACTTATTTACACAGATTCCATGTATAGTCTTTTATTACGCACATTTTATTGTACATAGCTTTTTTCAACTTGTGCATAGTTTCTTTCTACTTTTACATAATTTCTCAACTTAATTGTACATAGTTTCTTTCTACTTTTACATAATTTCTCAACTTAATTGTATGTAGTTTCTTCCTACTTTCTTGTATGTAATTTCTCAACTTACTTGTAAATAGTGTCTTTTTGCTTACTTGTAGATAGCAATATTTCAAAATACCAAAAAAAAATATAATATTTCAAAATACTAAAAACAATATAACATGTCAAAATACAAAAAGCATTCTAATAACTCAAAACACCCAAAACTTTTCAACTATATGCATTATCCATGCTTTACATTTCTAATACCATGATAGACTTACATTTTGCTATTATATGATATTGTTTGTCTATTTATCTACATTACCATTCTTCACTTGATCTTCTTTAAGTGTGTGCAGTGATACCCAAATCCTTGATTGCTTCACTCTACCCATTGAGGGGGCATACTAATTCTACTTTTGAGACATAAATCGACATATCTACCCACTAGGGGCATCTTTTACATAACTACACCATCTAGGTTATGTCATTCCTACACCACACATTCTAGTTATCATGTTAATCTACATTACTTATTGGCTTACAAAGATTATTATATTGACAATCACTAATATATACCACTTGTGTATTTATTAGCATCTATCTAGTCTTGTAATACATGTTTTACATAATTTCCCTTCTTAATTTGATTAGCTAGATGTGTCAGTATTTCCACCATTTAAATGCCTTCCTTTCTTGTTTTTGAGTATCTAGATGTGATTGAATTTCTTAGTTCCTATTTTATTACTTATGTTTTCCTTAAAAAAAATTTCAATGTCCTTTGGTTGTAATCTTGTATGTGCTTGTAACCCTTGCACCAATCTTACTTGTTTACAATTGTATGTGTATGTGAGCATTTGAACATGTCTTGTATGCTTCCTTTCCTAGTTTTATTTATTTGTGCCCATGTCCCTTGTTTTCTTGGCCTGTTGGCCTCTCTTATATGATTCTTGCTTCTTGTTTTATGTGCTTGTTTGCTTCTTAGTTGTTTTCAATGCCATGATCCACATCATGCATTATCTTGACTTATTTGATGTCGTGATGGACATCATGATCCATCCATCCTTAAAAACTATCTAGATTTCCATTTTTAGTTCACTATACTACACATGCTATTACATTGATACATCTATCTGGGCATACCCCTGTTAATCTAATAATCTCTAATACAAACTATGCTATATCTTGAGACATATTTTGGATTATCATCACTATATCATGTATTTAGTAGCATCACATACTTGTAGGGTTCTTTCTTTTAAGGGAATTCATTATAGGGTCTTCATTCCTACCCTTACAAGAGGGGGAAACAAACATGGATTTTGTCATAAAGATCAGAGCCCTTTACATATCAAAAATTAGTTTTCAAAACATTCATAACAATAATCAAAATTTAAATCATGTAGAATAGACCAAAAAATAGTAACAAATATAGAATAGTCTTTAGAAATTGTAAAGGGCAAAAGTACTAGAATTGGATAGTAGTGCCAAACACCAAAGTGACCACTTTTTAGTGCTTCTATACAAATAGACAAACTTGAATTTTCAAAAACAAATAGAAAGGTAAGGTCAGTTACAATTTTTTTAGCTACAGTTTAGTATAGATAAGGTAGTTTTAGTACAATTTTATGTATATTATCCAAATATAGAGGGAATCATGCACAACATGATAGATCTCACTTCTAATTTTAGATCAAGCACTCGATACAACTTCCAGATCAAAATCCATGTTATAGACACTAGTGATTGGGGGCAATGTGGATGGCACATTTGTCTTTTTTTATTTTTTATTTATTGTATTACCTAGGTATTCTCAATAATATTTTGCCTTATTTCATCTACAAGTGGTTGGCATCATTTTAGAGTGGCTTTCATATAAGCCTAGTTCTCAGTTTTGGAGTGGCTTTTATAAAAGCCTAATTTCCACATTTTAGAGTGGCCAAGATTGGCCTAGTTATCAGACCACATTCAACTATCCATACCACATTATAAAATTATAGAGCATTCATGGGATTCATAAGCCATCTCATATGACACACATTCATATTGATATCAGTTCATATTTCACACTTAATGGTAAATGATGGAGCCAAAGGACTAGTTACCCTTTGTATTCTTGAGCCACCTACTCAAAAGGGTTAGACGCATAGTCCAAACATTGATTAACACATGCATGATCACATAAATTCACTTAGTAGGAGATGATGGAGCCAAAGGGACAACCTTTGTATACTTGAGCCACCCTTAGGGAATTAAGAACTCATCTTTTTTCATGATATTACTCTTGGAACATCACATAATTAGCATCACTCAACATCACAATAGGTTTTGTATTGGTTCACATACCTAGTGAGGTGTATTAATTCCTTTCTCTTCTTATTTGTTTTACCCAACCTTTATACTTTCTTATTTTAAACATAACATTTCTAGTAAGAATTTATTTACTCTTTATTTTATTTTATATATTTACACTTCACATTGTGTTTTCTCTATGCAAATTTAGAATCACGCATCTTCATGGGCTTCACCCTTGTAGGTAAGTTCAAGTATGCTTTCTATTTTTTATTTATCCTAGTATTTCTATTTGTTACATCACTAGAATAAAAGGGGGAAAATATAGTCATATAAAATATCTAAATTGGTAGTTTGAGTGTGGTTTACAAAACCCCATCCATAGGTCCTTTTACTATGCTATTATAACCCTTCTAGACACCTTTTTGCTCACTACTAGTCATATGAATCATTTTAAACCCTAATTCCACCTCATCCAGATAGTATTCCCTATCCCAATCCTATTACCCTAGGTATTGAGTCTATAGGATAAGAGCACCCCATTTGGAATATAGCATTGGCCATCAAGGTGTCCCATTTTTAGTGATCCTATCCTTTTGTATTTTAAGCCCCAATTGTCAGTTTCATCTTATCCTTATCCTTAATTAAGTCAGATTAGCATGAATACATATGAACCATGACCGATTATTCCCTATAAAATTCCATTTAAATTTTACCTGCAAAGGAAGTGACAAAAACTTATAAAGTAAGCAAGAAGACAAATAAATCACTAAGAATAAATTTTATGTTCTCTACATATAGTCACCCAACACAACTAAAAACATATTCACATCCTTATACCAATACCTAGGCACCTCAAACACTATCAATTTATCATTTTTCATCTGCATCACACTATTCAAAAAGAACACTAGGTGGGACAACTACATAAGGTTTGATCCCTCTTTAAAATATTGGTATGTAGGCAACATGCTCACACAAGGGTGTGGATTACACATTTAGTGCATCCTACACACTAACCTTATTTTTTCTCAAGTGACTAAAATATCATTTTATCAACCATAATGGAGGGTTAGGGTTTCAAGTTTCATAGATAACCAGTGCTCAATTTTTTAGAGGCAGGCAAAACACAACTACCTAGAAAGTTTTAGGTCTCTATGATCAATTTGGACAATAGCGATAAGAATAGATAATATAATTAGACACCAAAGCATCAAATTTTTATCACTCCTATCCTTTTGTTGAATGAAATATAGATTCAATTTTATGACACCTTTTCAATCTTGCATAGTCATTTTCAGCCTCTATATCAACCATCTCAGTCTATTTCAAACTAAGTTATATTTCTTCCTATTTATTTCTATTTTTATAACGGTAAAAAATATAAACAATTACATAAATTAGGACTATAATTATGTATATATTTTTTACTAATTTATTAATCCAGACCCTTAACTAAAATAGGAATAAAACTCTATTATTCCTCAAAAAGTTAAATCATATCTATGCACAAAAACTCTAGAAACCCTAGGAAAAATTCCTTACTGATTTTATTAATATTATTCTAAATATTCCTACATATATAAATCAAAATTTCACATTTAATTTTTAAAATTTATCATATTAATTTTTAAAATTATTTATTTCAAACCCTAGTTCCCTATACTAGGTCTTGGTATTTTCAAACCTTAGCCTAGGGTTTCAAAATTAAAATTATAATTTTTGCACATTGGGCTGAATATTCTAATTTTAATAATCATGATTTACTTATACAAAGTTTTCTAGTTTCTCTTGCATGCTTTTTTGCTTTCATTTGGCATGAATTCAAAAATAACATAAATACATATGAACATGCTATTTTAAGACCAATTCAAATATATGTCATATTTCATTAATTATTTAATATGATATCTCTCTATTATGTGTAATTAAATTAAGAATAAAATACATACATACTTAGAGGATCCATTACATAATATAACAACCACCTATAAATTTTTTATATCATATCTTATTCACAAGAAAGAATTCCCTTCTCCTTTCCCCCAAGAGGGTGATAACTAATTTCCCTCTCACCAAGTCCATGCT
This sequence comes from Torreya grandis, assembly GCA_037957365.1. Taxonomy (NCBI): domain Eukaryota; kingdom Viridiplantae; phylum Streptophyta; class Pinopsida; order Cupressales; family Taxaceae; genus Torreya; species Torreya grandis. Next base: position 158,848 of record JARHVA010008473.1, on the reverse strand, counting down.
ATCACCTCTCCAAAAGGTGAGGAAACCTATAATATTATTCCTAATGCATACATTCAGCCTATAGCTTATTAAAACCCTCTTTAACATATGTGCTTACATGTTCAATGAGAAGCAATTAGGATTTTCACTTGTGAGACTCTAAGGGGTCAAATCACCAGTATGAGTAAGTTAATTTCATATTTAAAAATGTAGAAGCATCTATTACATGAAAAGAACACAACAACAAAAGGATCAAATTCAAAAATAGTATAAAAATGGTTACCAAATCATAAATCAAAACAACAAAAGGATCAAAAAAGTAAAATCATAGCAAGAAATCACACCATAAGCATAGGTAAATCACAAAAAAGATGTAAATATACCTCTCCAAATTAAAGCTCAACTTTTAAAGCAGTATGGGTTTGGCCAAAAATATCTAAAAAAAATTGATAATCAAGGTCAAGGGTTTGGAAAGCATGCTCAAGGAATCACTACTCCTATTCTAGTAGTTGATAATGTTTGTCACCAGGGATTGGGATTTATTGAACATCCTAAGGCAAATCATTCACAGATAATTTATCAAAGGAAAATATCTAGATACAAAAAAAGTCAACACTAGCATTTCATTTGTTCAAAATTAAGATGATAATGATGAGTGGAATAATACAAGTTATTATGATTTCCAAGATACTGATAATGAATCTAAATATTCAGAGTCATATTCAAAGTCATTCTCTCATGATTCAAAATCATGCATGATTCCCTTCTTTGTTATAGGACACCATGACAGGGAGTCTATTTTTAGACTCATTAGTTAGTATCATTTTTTATTAGCTCACTTGTACATAGTTTCTTTCTAATTACTTATACATAGCTTATTTCAAAATACCAAAAACAATATAACATGGAAAAATACAAAAAACATTTAGATAACTCAAAACACCAAAAACTTTTCAATTATATTCATTATCCATGTTTTAAATTTCAAATACCATGCTAGACTTACATTTTGTTATTCTATGCTATTGTCTATCAATTTATCTACATTACCATGATTCAATTGATCTTCTTTGAGTGTGTATAGTGACACTCAAATCCTTGATTGCTTCACTCTACCCATTGAATGGGCATCCTACTTCTACATTCAAGACATACATTGACATATCTATCCATTGGGGCCATCTTATACATGGCTACACCATCCAAGTTATGTCATTCCTACAACACACACTCTAGTTATTATGTTGATGTACATTACTTACTACCTTACATAGATTATTTTATTGATACTATCTAGTATATATCGCTTGTGTATATCTTAGCATCTACCTAGTCTTGTACTATATGTTTTTCATAATTTCATTTTTTGATTTGATTAGATAGATTCATTAGTCTTTAAAGTATTTATATGCCTTCATTTATTTCTTTTGAGTAGCTAGATGTGATTTCATTTCTTATTTCCTATTTTTTTACTTGTGTGTACCTTAGGATATCTGCCAATGTCCTTTGATTTTACTCTTATATGTGCATGTGGCACTCATGCCAATCTTCCTTTTTTATAATTGTATGTGTTTGTGGTCATTTAAACATGACTTGTATGCTTGATTTCCCAGTTTAAGTGACATGTGCCCATGTCCCTTGTTTTCTTAGCCCTTTGGCCTTTTTTGTATGTTTCTTGCTTCTTTTCTTACGTGTTTGTTTACTTTTTTACTTCTTAAATTTTTTCAATTCAATGATCCACATCATGTATTATCTTTCCTTTTTTGATGCCATGATGGACATCATGCTCCATCCCTCCTTAAAAATGAACTAGATTTCCAATTTTAGTTTAGTATACTACACATGCTATTATTTTATTACATCTATCTAGACATATCCCTATTGATCTAATAATCTCTAATACAAACTATTTCATATCTTGAAACATATTTCAGATTATCATTGTTATATCATGTATTTAATAACATATCACACTTGAAAGTGTCTTTCTTTTGAGGGCACTCATTCTAGGGTCTTCAATCCTACCCTTAGAAGATGAGGCAAAAAATAGGGGTTTTGTCATAAAGATCATAACCTTCCACTTATAACAACAATCATAATTCAAAACATGAATAACAAACTATAAATACAGTAATGAATACAAAGGAAGATTGGAAATAGTAAAGGACAAGAGAACCATATTTGGACTACAACACCAAACACCAAAGTGTCAAAATTTTAGAGCTCCTATCTAAATAACTAGAAATATAGAATTTTTAAAAATAGATAGAAAGATAAGAACAATTACATTTTTATTAGCTACATTGTAGTTTAGATTGGGTAGTTTCAATATAGTTGTACTTAGATTTTTTATATATAAGGGGCATCATGCATGACATGATGGATCTCACTTCTAGATCAGAATAAATGTTACAAACACTAGTGATTGGAGGTAATGTGTATGGTACATTTTCCATCTTTTTTTTCTAATTCATTATATTACCTAGGTATTCTCAATAGTTATATACCTTATTCCATCTATAGGTGGTTGGCATCATTTCAGAGTGGCTTCCATATAAGCCTAATTCTCAATTTTGGAGTGGATTTTATATAATCATAATATCCACCTTTCAGAGTGGCCAAGATTGGCATAGTTCTCAACACACATTGAAGTATCCATGCCACATTGTTATATTATAGAGTATTCATGGAATTCATGAGCCATCTCATATGATACACATTCATATTAGTATTAGTTAATAGTTCACACTTAGTGGGCAATGATGGAGCTAAAAAACTAGCTAACCTTTGTATTTTTGAGCTACCTACTCAAAGGGATTGGACACATAGTCCACACATCTATTAATACATGGATGATCATATAGATTCACACTTAGTTGGTGAATATATAGAAAAAGGTCCATCCTCTATGTTCTTGAGCCACCCTCAAGGAATTGAGCACTCAAATCCATTCACAATATTACTCTTCATACAACACATGCCCAACATCATTGAACATCACTAAACATCACAATAGGTTTTATACTAGTTAGCATCCTCGGTGAGGTGTATTTATTCCTTTCTCTTCCTATCTCTTTTACCCAAGCTTTGTAATTTCTTATTTTAGACATAGCATGTCTAGTAAGAATTGATCCACTCCATGTTTTCTCTTACAAATTTATGCTTCATGTTTTGCTCTCTATACACACACTCAACATGACACATCTTCATAGGATTCACCCTTATAGGTAACTTTAGGTAAATTTTTTATTTTTCAATTATCCTAGTATTTTAATTTGCTGCATCATTAGAATAAATAGAGGCAAATGTATTCATATAAAATGTCCAAATTGGTAGTTTGAGTGTGGCTTGTGAGACCCCATCCATAGGTCTTTTTAAAATATTCTTGTGAACCTTATATACACCATTTTTCTCATTACCAGTCATCTAGAACCTTTTGAACCATGATTCCACTTTAGCTAGATAACATTCTTTACGTCAATCCTATTTCCCTAAGTTTAAAGCCTATAAGATAAGAGCTCCCCTTTTGGACTATAACATTGGGAACCAAAGTGTCCCATTTTTGGTTCTCCTATATTTTTGAATTTTGAGTCCCGATAATCATTTTTATCCTGACCTTATCCTTAATTAGGTCATCTTAGCATGAATACATCTAACCCATGACCAATTATTCCCTATAAAGTCCCATTCAAAGTTCATTTATAAAGGAGGTGAACAAACTTACAAGGTAAGAAAGAATACAAATAAATCACTAAGGCAAACTTCCCTATTCTCTACATATAATCACCCAACATAGCTATAAACATTTTCAGATCCTCATACCAGTCCCTAGACACCTCCAACTCTATCAAATTGGCATTTTTCATCTGCATCACACTATTTCACAAAGCACACTATGTGGGATAACTACATATGGCCTAATCTATGTTTAGAGTATTGGTATGTAGGTAGTGTTCACACACAAGGAGTCTAGATTGCATGTTCAATGCATCTTACACACTAACACCCCACCCCCATCTTTCTCAAGTGATTTAAATATCATTTTATCAAACATAATGAGGGTTAGGGTTTAAATACAAAACAAGCTCTACAGTGATTTTTGTCAACAACCAGTGCTCAATTTTTCATAGGTTGGCTCACATAGACACAGTGTAACTACCCAAAAAGTTTCAAGTCTTTGTGATTAGTTTCGACAATAGCAACATGATTAGGTAATAGTTATACACACCAAAGAATCCACTTTTTGGTGTTCCTATCCATTCATTGAAAGAAAGCCAGATATAGGTTTATGACACCTTCCCAGTCTTTCACAGTCATTTTTAGACTATGTATCAGTTATCTCAATCTATTTCCAACTAAGTTATATTTATTCCTATTTATTTTTATTTTTAGAAAGGTGAAAAAGATTAAAAAAAATTACACAAATTAAGACTTTAATTATTTCTATATTTTATACTAATTTATAAATCTAGACCCTTAACTAAATTAGGAATAAAAATCCATTATCCCCAAAAAAGTTAAATCATTTAATGAACCCAACTTGCTTTAAAAAAATCTCTAACCCTAGGTACCCCCAGGATTTTCCTTCACATTTTAATGGAAAAATTCAATTTTAAAATTCTAATTTTTGTATAAATTTTTATACATTTGTTTTATTTAAATTTATTTTATAATTCAAATTATTTCAATAATGTCAAAATTCTAAAACTCAAACACAAAACCCTATATTTCCAAACTAATTAGTCAAACCCCAAGCCTTCCTTCATTATAGTTTTTAGATAATTTTTTTGGAATTTTATCAAATTGTTTGGAGTGTCAAAAATATTTTAAAAATCCCTATTTTTGTAGTCATTTTTGTATTTATTTTCTTAATATTTCTTTTACATACTCTCTTTGGTGAAATAAATAAAATGGCCACTAAGGCACTTCTTTGCTCTCATCCTATAGATAAATTTCTAATTTTCTTTAATAATTATGACAATGAATGAACAAATGTGAAAATTTGCACGTTAACAAAAAATGAGAAAAATGATTTCATTCACAATGAAGACAATTACTATTTTTGTAATGAGGAATATGATGATGCATATGAAAGTGATAGTGAAGAAAAAGTAGATGAATATTCTTCTCTCAAACCTATCTCTTTTCTTCCCTCTTCCAAAGAAAATAATTTCTATAAATGGGAAATTTACTTTTCACCTCATTCTCTTATGCACAATACATCAAATGTATAAATTAGTCATGTGATTCTAGGTAAACCTCTTATTGGTGATAATTTTATTTTATTTGAACCTAGTTTCTCCCTCTCTTTTGCTAATTCTGTGTTCAAATTACAATAATATAAACAAAATAGAGCCAAATTTTCAATTCACAATTCAAACGATCAGCCTCATGTTATTAACTCCATTTTTTCATCTCAAACAATGACAAAAGAATGTCTAAATGATGTCTCTCTTACTCTTACTTCTCATATTACAAATAATAATAATAATTCATGCACTCCATTCAAGGATAACATAAATGCACATAGTATTCCAATTTCACATGACAATTTATTGCATATTAGAAAAGAAGTAACAACTTCTCTTACTCCTCTTCTTAGTGATAATGGAAGTGATAATGAGTATCATAGTGAACATGCAAATGAATATGGAAATGAGAGTGAATAAGAAAGTGATACTTCTACTTCTCCTCTTTCAAATGAATAAAATTTTGATTATGATAATACATGGAATAATGATTACTATTATAAATATAGTGAAGAATAAAATGCATCTCATGCCTCTAAATCTTCTGTTACTCCTTTTATCAAACATAATACATTTAAAAAGTTTCTTCTACTTCTATGCATGATTATATTTCAAATAATGCACATATCAATGATAGCATCACATCTTCTATTAAATTAGAATGTGATTCACTAAATACTAAAGATACCAATGAATATCCCAATCCAACCCCTACTACAGTAACACCTATTTCTCACTCTTCACCCAAAGAGAATTGTATCCCACATCCCTCTAATAAGGTCCAAGTTACTATTCCTCCAAATGTTCAAGTGAGAATGCCCTCTCTCTGTGAGCCAATTGTTAAATGTAACATTCCCATGGCTAAAATAAATGATTAAATTCAATTTTTAAATCAAGCACTTTAAGATACTAATATATATCTTCCTAGAATATTATTTATTTGATGCATGTAATTGGTGAATTACAACACCTAGTACATCTCCTTACTTTAGAAAACAAGGCTTATATGTCTTGGATGGATATCAATGACTTGTATCGTAACCCTCTTTTTAAAATATTCATTGCCTAAGCATTTCTAGATACCATCATTGCGTCAATTTGATGAATCTAGAAATCCATTTGTACACCTTAAAGCCTTCCAAAAGGATTTTCCATCTCATGCGAGTCCTTTGATTTTACTTAAGTTTTTATAGTAGACATTAGTGGGTAATGCACAAAATTTATTCTTTTATATACTTCCTATTGGTTCTTCGCATACATATGATGACTTTGAGGAGGCATTTCTCAAATATTACATAGAAAACATAGGCCCTCATGTTACATATGATAAACTTGCCACATTGAATCAAAATCCTTTATATCTAGTTAGTGATTATATCTTACAATTTAATACTTACATGTTACGTTTGATCTATAAACCAATAGATTTAAAGGTTTAGCATATATTTATTAAGTAGCTTCACCAACCCCTCCTAGTTAATATATTATATCAAATGGAGTCCTCTTTTAGGCACTTATGTTATACAATTTTAGACTTGGAGAATAAATTGGGATTAATTTAGTCAGATTCAGTTGATCAGCTTACTCTATATTTCATAGCATCACCTCTATCTATAGCTCCTAGTACACAACATACACCATGTCCCAAACAATATAGGAGACCACAAGAAAAGAACTAGTTAGGAATAGAGAGCCAATTTATAGAACACCACCTCTAATATGTATTATAGATAACAATAATAGGGTACCACTATAGTTTGATTCAGAGCAAGATAGCTCTTATGTCATATTCTCATCACTACTGGATATGAGGTTAATCACATTGCTTTATACTCATCATCAATATCTACGTCTCTTACATAGATAACCACAATGACCCTTTTGCAACTATCATCAATCCATGGACATAGAGATAATATTTTTTATAGACTCAGGGACTATATTAATAGATATGTTTATAAAAACATCATAACATTCACACTGAGGTCATAGATATCTCCTCCATCATGGATCCATAGACCTCATTCCTCTGCAACTAATTCATCATAGGACATTCATTTATAGGAATCATCAACTACTCATCATGAGAGTAATACATTTCCAAGATAGAGCCTCATAGAATATCTCTTATCCCACCTACTTAGAGGGTTTGGAGACAAATATAGAAAAACAACCTATATAGAATAGTGTAATCTTTGGAGTACATAGTGTAGTTCCATATATATATATATATATATATATATATATCTAACATAGTCACATGCATCACAACAGAGTTTTCAGGGTCCTATCTCATGTAGTAACCCACTATAGTTAAGATTAGATGAATCCACATCACATATTATTGCTTTAGATATATATTCACTATAGATGAGTTTTGAGGGTCCTATCTCACATAGCAACCCACTATGATTAATAGTAGATGAACCCACATCATAGAGTGCTACTCAAGATAGATATTCACTATAACCAATTTTTAACGACCTATTTCACATAGTAACATGCTATGATTTAGATTAGACAAGCCCCCATAATAGGTTATGATTCTATCTCGATCTATTAATCAATCATATACATCATAGAAAAGGCCATAGAGTGTTGTTTCACATAGTAATCCATTATGATTACAGATAGATGAGCCTCCTTCACAACACATAATTTTAGTTGCACATCCATTGAAGTTGAATCTTATAGAGTCTCCACATACATATATAGTTAGTGTACCATAGACAAAATCATGATAAGTATGGACACTTGTTCAGTTGGACACTAAGATTCAGATAGTGATGCAATAGCCATGGGGCTAATATCCATAGAGTGATATCTTACATCCCCTTCTACTAACAACTAACATTATCATTAAGATCTCTGGATAGTTTCCAACTAAAGTATTCACACCTAGGGTAGTATCATTGAGGTCTCATGCCTCTGCACATAGAGCACAATTTTAGAGAGCTTCTTCTACTACCAGATGGCTCTCTAAGAGACCCACAGTTTCATCTACTTCTTAGAGTTAAAGGGGGAACAAATAGTTAGTTTCCACTATAGAGATTTCAGAGCACTTACATCATACATAGCTTTCAGAGTCATAGTCTCAACCCTTTCATCATGCTTCATGATCACACATGATCCTAATTCTTGGTAAAGGACACCATGATAGGGAGTCTCTTATGAGACTCATTGATTAGTATCATTTCTTGTTAATCTTTCTTGTACATATTTTCTTTCTGCTTACTTATACATAGTTTCTTTTCAATTTCTTGTACATAGTTTCCTTATGATCACTATTACATAGATTATTCCAAAATACCAAAAATAATATAATATTTCAAAATACCAAAAATAATATAAAATTTCAAAATAAAAAATATTTAAATAAATCAAAACACTAAAAACTTTTCAACTGTATGCATTATCCATGCTTTACATTTATACTACCCTGATAGACTTACATTTTGCTATTCTATGCTATTTTTTGTCAACCTATCTACATCACCATGCTTAACTTGATCTTAATTGAGTCTATGTAGTGACACCCAGATCCTTGATTATTTCACTCTACCCATTGATGGGGTATCCTACTTCTACAATCAAGACATACATCGACATATCTACCTACCGAGGGCATCTTCTACATGACTACACTATCCAAGTTATGCCATTTATAAACCACACACTCTATTATCATGTTTATTTACATTACTTACTGGCTTACACAAATTATTATATCCACACTCACTAATATATAGCACTTGTGTATTTATTAACATCTACCTAGTCTTGTACTACATGTTTTACATACTTTCACTTCTTGCTTTAATTATTTAGATGCATTAGTATTTCCACCATTTACATATATTATTTTATTGATTTTGAGTAGTTAGATGTGATTGCATTTATCAATTTCTATTTTGTTACTTGTGTGTGCCTTAAAACATTTGCCAATGTCCTTTATTTGTACTCTTGTATGTACATGTGTCCCTCATGCGAATCTTCCTTATTTTTAATTGTATATGTACATGGGAATTTGAACATGACTTGTATGCTTCATTTCCTTGAGTGATATTTTACCATGTCCCTTATTTGCTCAGCCCCTTGGCATATTTTGTATGCTTGTTTGCTTTTTAGATGTTTGCAATCCCATGATCCACATAATACATTATCTTTCCTTTTTGGATGCCATGATGGACAACATGTTCCATCCCTCCTTAATAAATAACTAGATTTATAGTTTTAATTTAGTTTATTTTACATGCTATTACGTTGCTACATCTATCTGGACATATCCTTATTGATCTAACAATCTCCAATACAAACTATGTTATATATTGACATATCTTTTGGATTATCATTTCTATCATGTATTTTTTAGCATAAAAAACATGCAAGGCTCTTTATTTTGAGGGAAATCATTATAGGGTCTTCATTCCTACCCTCATAACAGGGGGCAACAAATAGGGGTTTTGTCATAAATATCAGAACCCTGTACCAATCAAAAATCAATTTTTAGAACACTCAAAATAGTAATCAAAATTTAAAACATGAAAAATAGACTAGAAAAATAGTGATGAATATAGAAAAATCATTATAAATAGTAAAGGACAAGAGTTCCATATTTGGACTATAGCGTTAGACACCAATGTGTCCACTTTTTGGCTCTCTTGTCTAAACAACCAAAAATATAGATTTTTCAAAAATAGACAAAAAGGTAAGGTTAATTATAGTTTTTTCAACTACAGTCTAGTTTTGATTGGGTAGTTTCAATATAGTTTTACTCAGATTATCTAGATATAGGGGGCATCATGCATGGCATGATGGCTCTCACTTCTAGTTTTAGATTGAGTAGATGATACAACTTTTAGATCAAAATCTATGTTATAGACACCAATGATTAGGGTAAATGTGGGTGACACATTTGCTTTCTTTTCTTTCTAGTTCAGAGTATTACCCATGTATTCTTCATAGTTTCGTGCCTTACTATATTTTTAGGTATTTGACATCATTTCATAGTGGTTTTCATATAAGCCTAGTTATTAGTTTTAGAGTGGCTCTCATATAATCCTAATCTCTACTTTTCAGAGTGGCCAAGATTGGCTTCATTCTCAATACACATTCAACTATCCATGGAACATTGTCAAATTATACATCATTCATGGGCTACATTAGCCATCTTATACAACACACAATCATTAGTGTATTAGTTCATATTTCACACTTAATGAGAAATTATGGAGCCAAATAACTAGCTAGCCTTTATATTCTTGAGTCACCTACTTAGAGGGATTGGACACACAATCCAAACATCTATTAACACATGCATGATAACATAACTTCACTACTTAGTGAGAAATAATGGATCCAAATGGCTAGATTTTATATTCTAGAGACACCCTCAGGGAATTTATCACTCATCTCTATTCATAATATTACTCTTGGTACAATACATACAACGCATCACTCAACATCACTCAACATCACAAAAAGTTTTATATTGGTTCACGTACTTGATGAGGTGAATTCATTACTTTCTCTTCCTCTCTCTTTTACCCAACCTTTGTACATTCTTATTTTAGACATAATGTGTCTAGTAAGAACTGATCTACTACTTGTTTTATCTTATATATTTATTTTTCACATTACACTCTCTCTATGCACACTTAACATCACACATCTTCATGGGCTTCACCCTTGCAGTTAAGTTTAGGTACATTTTCTATTTTTCCTTTATCCTAGTATTTTGACTTCCTACATCACTAGGACAAAACGAGGCCAAATTTAGTCATATAAAATGTTGAAATTGGTTGTTTGAGTATGGATTATGACACCCTATCAATAGGTCCTTTTTGTATGCTATTGTGACCCTTATAGGCACCTTTTTACTCATTAATAGCCATACAAAACCTTATAAACCTTTATTCAACTTTAGCCAAAAAATATTCCCCATGCCAATCATGTTCCCCCAAGTCTCAAGCCTATAGGATAGTAGTGTCCCATTTAGACTATAGCAACGGGCACCGAAGTGTCTCATTTTTAATGCTCCTATCCTTTTTCACTTTGATCCCCAATGGTCATTTTCATCTAGCCCTTATCCTTAATTAGTTTGGATTAGAGTGAATACATCTAACCCATGAGTAGTTTTCCCCTATAAAAACCCATTCAAAGTTCATTTATAAAGGAGGTGACAAAAACTTAGGAAAAATTATCTATTCTCTACACATAAAGGAGGTGACAAAAACTTAGCAAGCAAGAATACAAATGAAGCACTAAGGAAAAATTATCTATTCTCTACATATAGTCACCCAACATAGATCTAAACATATTCAAATCCTAATACCAATCCATAGCCACCTCACACACTAGAAAATTAGAATTTTGCATCTATATCACACTATTGCACAAAGCATACTAGGTGGGAGAACTAAAAATGGCTTGATCCCTCTTCAGATTATTGGTATGTTGGAAGCATTTCAACACAAGGAGTGTGGATTTCACATTCAATGCATCTTACACACTAACCCTCCCTCTTTCTCAAGTGACTCATACATCATTATATCAAAAATAATGGCGGTGTAGGGTTTGAAGACAAAATTAGCACTATGGTGAGTTCCATCAACAACCAACACTCAATTTTTCATAGAAAGGCTCACACAGGCACAACAAAACTACCTATAATGTTTCAGGTCTCTATGATTAGTTTGGATAAGAGTAATAGGAATAGATAATAACATCAAACACAAAAGTATCTAATTTTTGGTGATCCAATCATTTCATTGAATCAAATCTAAATATAGGTTTACAACACCTTCCGAATCTTGCACAGTGATTTTTAGCCTCTGTATCAGTCATCTTAGCCTATTTTTAACTAATTTATATTTCTTCTTATTTATTGTTATTTTTATAAAGGTGAAAAAGATAAATAATTGCATAAATTAGGACTTAATTATTGCTACATTTTATAATGATTTATTAATTCATACCCTTAACTAAAATAGAAATAAAACTCCATTATTCCAAAATAAGTTAAATTATTTTCTATATTTTGTGCTAATATAAAGACACTTGAGAGATTTTCATGCAACATGATTGGAATATGTACCAAATTAATGGTTATGCTAAACACATACATAATATAGAAAAAAGTTAAATCAAGCAAACATATTAAATCATATAATAGTTCAGTCACCACTTCATCCCATTTCTCTTGACCAGATACATATATATGAGGTAGGAGAGACTAGCACATCTTACACTCTTCCACTTATAGTTATTTCCTTAGCTCCAAATAATCAACTAGTTATAATAACTTCATCTATTCTAGCTACTCCATCAGTTACACTTCCTACACCTATTAAAATTATGTAATCATTAATAGTAGTTCTGGAAGTCCTAATTGATTCTATATATACAACTCTTTAGGCAATCATAGTCACTTCACTAGTTACAGATACTCTCATAACATTACTATCTTCTCTCACTATAGTTGATGAGAATCACATATCATAGTTACCCCTTTTAGTAAATTTTGAGTTACCATATATGCATGATGTTGATATAGATTCATAGGCTACTTTAGATGATGAAATGACACCCAAACTTATAAATGAATATTTATGTGGCTTGATTTGTACATGAGTTATCCCAAGAGATTATCAAGATGAATCTAGAGCTTTCATCACATATAAGACATCATTATTAGGATCTCACAATACACTCTCAAGATATACTCCACATTCATGGCCATAGACAAATCACTTGGAACATATAGTTCATATGGTTACCGCTATGGATATAAGAGCTAGTCATTCAGATTTAGGTAGGTAACACACAACATCAACCACATATTATGATATAGATATTACTTGATCATAGATTAATCACACAACCTATAGTATGAAACATATCTATTAGCAGGTTATCATGATAAGATGGTCATCCATTTTGTCTCTTTCACTAAATCATAGGCCATGACATAGACTCATTTACAACATTACAATAGAGATTGGATAAACTACAGGTTTAGGGTAATATCCATATTATATCACCACCAACACCAACTCTACCACTTCTATCAAGGTAGCCTCCTATCAGAGCTAAATGCCTCAGAGGAGATCCAACATCTTCACCACTATAGCAACCCTCAAGATGACATCACTATGAGTGATATATCTCTAACTACATAGAGATCACATATCTTACTAACACTTGAGGAGATAACCACCATGTATACAAATATTGTGGTATACGATGATACTTATGATGATGATGTTGAGTCATTTAATGATGGATGTGATCCCTTCATCCATTTACACCCCTATTAATCTCTATCCTTGAACCCTTTACCCCCTCTAGCTTAGTCCCTTTACATTATTACGTACATATTAGTTTACTTACATTATTGTACATAATTTATTTTTGATTACTTGTACATAAATTTTCATCTTGTTTGTACATAGTGTCTTTTTTCTTACTTGTACATAGCTTATTTCAAAATACCAAAAATAATATAATATTTAAAAATACCAAAAAAAAAAAAACATGTCAAAATACAAAACATTCAAATAACTCAAAACATAAAAAAAAAATTGAGTGTATGCATTATACATGATTTACATTTCTACTACCATGCTAGACTTACATTTTATTGTTTTATGCTATTGTTTTTTGATTTATCCATATTACCATGATTTACTTGATCTTTTTTGAGTGTGTGTAGTGACACCCAGATCCTTGATTGCTTCACTCTACCCATAGAGGGGGCATCCTAATTCTACATTAGAGACATACATTGATATATCTACCCACCGAGGGCATATTTTATCTAACTACACCATCCAAGTTATGTCAATTCTAAACCACACACTCTACTTATTATGTTGATCTACATTACTTACTGGCTTACACAAATTATTCTATTGACACTCACTAATATATAACACGTGTATTTCTTAGAATCTACCTACTCCTATACTACATGTTTTGCATACTTTTATTTTATTAGTTAGATGCGATAGTTTTTCCAATATTTACATGCCTTTCTTTATTTCTTTGAGTTGCTAGATGTGATTGCATTTCTTTATTCCTATTTTGTTACCTATGTGTGCCTTAGGACATTTCCCAATGTCATTTTCTAATACTCTTGTATGTGCTTCTGTCCCTCATGCTAATATTATTTGTTTGTAATTGTATGTGTATGTGCGAATTTGAACATGCTTTGTATGCCTGCTTTCCTAGTTTGAGTGTCATATGACCATGTCCTTTGTTTGCTTGGTCTCCTGGCCTCTTTTGTATGCTTCTTGCTTCTTGCCTTGTGTTCTTGATTGTTTCTTTGTTTCTCAATTGTTTTCAATGCCATGATCCACATCATGCATTATCTTGCCTTCTTAGATGCCATGATAGACATCATGCTCCATCCCTCCCTATAGACTAGCTAGATTTCTAGTTTAAGTTTAGTATACTACACATGCTATTACATTGTTACATATATCTAGGCATACATCTGTTGATCTGAAAATCTCCAATATAAACTATGATATATCATGAGACATATTTTGGATTATCAATGCCATATCATGTATTTATTAACATAAAACACTTGTAGGGCTCTTTCTTCCAAGGGTAGTCAGTGTAGGGTCTTCATTCTTACCCTTAGAAGAGACGGAAAAAAATAAGGGTTTTTTCATAGAGATTAGAGCCCTTTATTAGTAAAAAATTAGTATTCATAACACTCAAAATAACATTCAAAATTAAAAACATGGATAATAGACCAAAAAAATAATAATGAATATAAAACACTCATCAGAAATAGTAAAGGACAAGAGCAATATAATTGGACAACAACATCAGATACAAAAGTGTTTACTTTTTGGCACTCATTTCCAAATAGCCAAAAACCTAAAATTTTCAAAAATAGATATAAATTTATAGTCAATTATAGTTTTTTAAGATATAGTTCAATTTAGATTGGGTAGTTTTACTATAGTTTTACTCATATTATCAAGATATAGGGGGAATCATACGTGGCATGATGGCCTCAGTTCTAGTTTCAGATTAGGAAATTGGTACAAATTCCAAAACAAAATTGATGTTATAAACATCAGTGATTGGGAGCAATGTGCATGGCACATTTTCCTTCTTTTCTTTCCACTTCATTATATTACCTAGGTATTTTTAGTATTTACATGCCTTATTACATATGTAGGTGGTTAGCATCATTTTGTTGTGGCTTTCATATAAGCCTAGTTCTCAATTTCATAGTTGCTTTAATATAATCCCAATCTTCACCTTTCAAAGTGGCCAAGATTAGCCTATTTCTCAACACACATTCAACTATCCATGCCACAATGTGAAAGTATAGAGCATTCATGTGCTTTATGAGCCATCTCATATAACACACATTCATACTAATATCAGTTCATAGTTCACACTTAGTGGGAAATGATGGAGCCAAAAGACTAGCTAGCCTTTATATTCTTGAGTCACCTACTCAGATGGATTGTACACACAATCCAAACATTGATTAACACATGCATGATCACATAACTTCACACTTAGTGGGTGATGTTGGAGCCAAAGGGCTAGCCTTAGTATTCTTTCAACCACCCTTATGGAATTGAAAACTGATCTCCATTCATGATATTACTCTTGGTACAACACATACCCAACATCATTCAACATCACTTAACATAACAATAGGTTTTATATTGGTTCACATACCCAATGAGGTGTATCCATTCCTTTTTATTTCCCTCTCTTTTACCCAACCTTTTTACATTCTTATTTTAGACATAGGATATCTATCAAGAACTGATCTACTCCTTTTTCTCTTTTGTAGATTTATGCTTCATGTTGTGCTCTCTATGCACACTCAGCATCACACATCTTCATGGGATTCACCCTTGTAGGTATGTTTAGGTACGCTTTCTATTTTTCCTTTATCCTAGTATTTCACTTTATTGTATCACTAGAATAAAGTGGGGGGGGGGAATATAGTCATATAAAATGCCCAAATTGGTAGTTTGAGTGTGGCTTGAGATACCCCATTCGTAAGTCCTTTTTGTATGCTCTTGTGACCCTTCTAGACACATTTTTACTCATTACCAGTAATATAGATCCTTATAAACCTTGATTCCACTTGAACAAGATACTATTCTATGTGCCAATCTTGTTCTCCTAGGTTTTGAGCCTCTAGGATAGGAGTTACCCATTTGGACTATAGCATTGAGAACTAAAGTGTATCATTTTTTGTGATCTTATCCTTTTTCACTTTAAGCGCCAACATTCATTTTCATCTGATCCTTATCCTTAATTGGGTTGGATTAACATGAATATATCTAACCCATGAATAACTATTCCCTATAGAAACCCACTCAAAGCTCATTAACAAAAGAGGTGACAAAACTTACAAAGCAAGCAAGAGTACAAACAAAGCACTAAGGAAAACTTCCCTATTCTCTATATACAATCACCCAACATAGCTACAAACATATTCTAATCCTCATACCAATCCCTAGCCACCTTAAGTACGATCAAATTGGTACTTTTCATTCATATCACACTATTGCACAAAGCACACAAGGTGGGAGAACTACATCTGGCTTGATCTCTCTTTGGAGTATTGGTATGTATGTAGCATGCCAACATAAGGGGTGTGGATTGAATGCTCAGTATATATTACACACTTACCCCCATTTTTCTTAGTTGATTCAAACATCATTTTACCAAGAATAATTATGGGTTAGGGTTTAAAGACAAAATCATCTTTACAAATATTTCCATAGACAACCAGCGCTCAATTTTTGATAGGTAGGCTCATATAGGTACAATATAACTACTTAGAAATTTTTAGGTCTTTGAGATCAATTTGGAAAAAAATGGTAGGAATGGATAATAGTGATGAACACTAAAACATTTACTTATTGGTGCTCCTATCCTTTCATCAAATGAAAGCCATATTCAAGTCTATGACACCTTCTCAATCTTGCATAGTCATTTTTAGCCTCTGTATAAGCTGTCTTAGTCTATTTTCATCTAAGTTATATTTATTCCTACTTATTTCTCTTTTTAGAAAGGTGAAAAATATAAACAAATGCACAAATTAGGATTGTAATTATTTCTACATTCTATACTAATTTATTAATCTAAACCCTTAACTAAAATAGGAATAAAAATATATTATTCTCAAAAAATTTAAATCACCACCAATATCGCACGCAATTGTCTCAATATTCTATATGAATATTAATAGATAAAAACTAACCTTTAATCATAATATTATTTTAACAATATTACATTAACAAATTACTAACCAAATATATCTATCAAACTAACTATACCTAATAGTGAATTATTACTTTCATAATTATTCACATTAAGATGTAAAAATTACTATGAGGGATAATTAATCCCTAACATTCCCCACTTAGGACTTACATGGTAATTTGTGTTTCATAAGACCTAATGAAATTAATGAAAGAACACATTAAATTATTATCAACCATTCACTATCAATAACACATCAATCAAATTAGTGTGGGAACATTAGACAAAAAATTCTGCCATCAACCCTTCACTACGGGGACACATCAACCTGAATAATATGGGAGACATAATTGAAACCATCTATTCAAGTGTCATTGCTACCTCCAAGAACTGGCATAAATATAATTGTATGCCATTACATATTCTTAGGTATGCATACTAATGTCTCAATCTTACTGGACATGACCACTACTATGCAAAAAAACACATCCCATATTTACTCCATATGATTGCAATGGATATGTTACTATCATATCATCTCCATAAATAGGTAAGATAGCTATGAGATATCTATAGTATCTTATCCCTTAACTATTTCAACATTCATGTTTCTTCTAAATGCCTTTTTTATGTAGTGCACTATGTGGGAAAATTGGAAAAACACCTCTTATTTGTTACACAAATAAACAAGTAATGAAAATAGAAAATGTGTGTGTGTGTGTGTGTGTGCGCGCGCGCGTGTGCGTCTGCATGTGTGTGCATGTGCGCGCGCGTGCGTGTGCATGCATGTGCGCGTGCACTCGCATGCACGTGTGCATGTGCATGTGTGTGTGCGTTTGTGCACATGTGCGCACACCACTATAGAAAAAATCACCCCTTCATTAGTGGCTAATGAGAGGAGTATAAATCCTCCATCCTATTGTGTCCTCTAGTATCTAATAGGTTGTTGCTTGCTCAGTCAAATAATTCAAAGCTCAGATGCATGAATTTTTTCTTGAGGAGAAATCCCCCCATAGTTTGGACATTCAAAATTTGACTTTAAGATGGTGCATCCAAGAGATAATTCATCTTTATACATTTTAACCCTTTTTACAATGACTTTATCTCTCAATTTTGACACTTTTTATATTATTTATGATAATAAAGACTATTAAATAAAACAGACTTGATAAAAATAATTTTTTTAAAGACACAATAATATGAAACAAATCTAATTCTAAAATTCACCTAGACATGACTCATAAAAAACATTGAAAAATAATAATACTCAACTTAATAAACTCATTAAACTATAAATCCTAATATTCAAATATCTAATAAATAAATTGAAAATATAATGAAATAATATAAAATGGACTTCTAAAACTTAAGTTTATGATAGACAATTTCGTAGAACATATACAAACTCAAACTCAATTATTTAATGTATCTATTGAATTTGATAATATAAACATAAATAAATAAAAATTTAAAAAATTAAAGAAACATGACCTGATCCTGAGCTTGTAAGGGAAAATAGAGAAAATCATAGTCTATGTAGGTAAGATAGAAAGAATGCAAAAGCATCATGAGAGAAAACATTGCATATCATGCCTTCAATAATAATATTGAATGTTGATATGTGGAAAATTAATTTATAACAAATATGTTCCATATCCTTTATGGTGATACAACTATAAGTGTGTGGATGGTGCAAGTCTATATGTTGTTAGGTATGAATGGCAAATTTTTCATATAGAACAAAGATTGTATAGATCACATGAAATACAGGAGGTGAAGACTAAATGGAATACCATTGGATCTCATGGATAGGTAAGATAGGGATCTCTATAAAAATATCCCACTCAATAGATACTATGGTGTAACATGATCTAACAAATGAATACAAGATGATATATCTAACAATCGAGTACTATATTATAGGGATTAAGTACCATAGCCACATTATGTTCTCATAGTCAAAAGCATGCATTTTTTTTTAACAACACTAGTCACCTTAGTAACTTTTAACCTAGATAGGCATGTGGATAACATTTTCCAATGATGCCATCACCATCAATATTTCCATAAGTTTTTAACTTCTTATAAAAAATTTCAATAATTGAAACATAGTGCCAAAGGTATGAATATAGGTCCACGTAGATTCATAAATCTTATATAGAGAAACATATATAGTCACTCCAAACTTCTATATATCCCTAAAAATATATGATTAAATAACCTATAATTATTTACAAATCCATATACTATAAATAATCTAATCTTTTAAACTGATCAATTTCATAGAAGGGCAACCGAGATAAACAATGGAATTGCCCCATCAAATTCTCATACCTGATCTAATACCACTATTAGGATCAAATAGAGTTTATCATATATTTATTTCATTCACGTATATCTAAATAGTATACAAAGGTCAAATATAGAGAATATATAATCACAATGATATAATATTATTCACACACTCTGATAATAAATCCATATGGGAGTTTCCAATTATATAGGAAAATGTTTTCCTATAATTGGGGAGATCATATATCCACCAATATCTATCCCAAATATCTCAATCCCCTATATTAATATTAATATATAACAACTAATGTATAATCATAATATTATTGTACCAATATTACGTTAACTAATTACTAACTAGATATACCTAACAAACTAACTATAGGTAATAGTGATTTATTACTTCTAATTATTCACATTACAATGTAAAAATTATTTTGAGGGATAATTATTCCCTAAGAAATATGATTATATTACTATAAGAAGCTCACCTTGCCAAGTCGAATAGTTAGAAGACCTAATAACCATCGATAGATCTCTCATAGGCCTAACCTAACAATGTGGTGTTGGATGGATGTCCAACGGTTTTAAAATGGGTATAGAGAATACAATTAAGGTTTATAACCTTATTATCAAAAATAAAAGAATCAATAACTACTTAAGAAACCCCAACTCTAAGGCCCAACAATCAAAAGACTTAGACCATCACCTACAAGCCTGCCTATACGAGTGTGCACTTTGTGTGTTGGATATGAGATTTATAAGTGATTATATTTGTGATAATACTAAGGAAATATGGTGAAATATTTTCAAAGGTGTGAAGGAGGTGAAACCAATCAAAAGGTGGATTCTTAAGTGTTGACAAGTTGATAGACTCAAACACCACCTACATGCCTATAATGGGAAAGGAGAGAAAGAGAACAAGTATGATGTGAATTAAAGGGTTGGAAAGTCTATACAGGGTTAAGATAAAAATGAAACATATTATAAAATCATCCAAAATGACTAAACTACCAATAGGAAAAGATACACCTTCAAGATTGTAGTCAAGTGCTTGTAAACACCTATAAGTAGGTTATAGGTGAATTGATCATTGCTTGAATAAATGAGGTGTATAAGAAGATAAAATAACATATAAAATTTAATTATTAATTATAAAATTTTATTAATAGAGTTTTTAAGGTGACTCAAGGTAATGAAATGGTCAAGAAGGATAATTAGGCCTAAAAGGTCAAAATGATCACACACAAGCATATGTATGAAAAATTGAGAAAACTTGTACATGTTTTAAAGTATTATGTCAAATGATGAGTATTAGGGGATGTCTAAAATGTTTAAATACAACTCCATGAAATTTGGTATCCATGATAAGGAAAGGAAATGTTGGAAAAGGCCTTTTAGGGTCAATTTAATGTGACTAGTTACAAACCCTTATTTACAGCTTGTTGGCATGAATTTTTTTTTTAGGATAAATTGGATGCTTCTCTTCAATAGTCATGTGACAAAGTCCCTCTCCTATTATCAGGTAGAGCTCCCTTTATTGAAAACTAAAATGAACGCTGTAAGGCAAATATTTACTATAAAAATAGTATTTTGTATAGGGTTATACTTTTATCCACAAAGTATGAATAGGGTAGTAGAAAGGAAATATAAGGAGTAAATTGGAAGAAAGAAAAGGAAATGGAAAGAATATATTATGAATATATAGTTCAAGATAGCTAAATATAGAAACTCACTAAAACAATCCAAAAAGGAGGATTTTAATAAAGGAAATCTTTATCATGGAAATATGATGAGAAAGAAATATTGTATTCATAAGAACAAAGTACATACACCAGAGAGATTGTATAATACCAAGAAAAGTGATAAACAACTACCCCATATTTCTCTAAAATAATAGTCAAAACTATTATTCTTAACCCATACAAATTTCAAAATTATAGAATCTTTTTAATTTAGATTCAAGAGAAATTCCACATTAAAACAAAATTATGTATATTAACTATCCAACATTGAAATTTAGAAACATTCGAAAGAAGAAGAATAAAAAAGATTAATGTCCACACATACATTATCCATTCGTAGAAATTCTTGGGAATAAATTCTACAAAAATTCTCCTTATATTGATTTCTCTATGAGTTAAAAATACAAAATCTACTCTCTACCTTTGCAAAAATTTATTCAACTATAAAAAGTCCCTTTAAATGAGCTCAAAACTCTTATTTAAAGGTTACAATAGGTGTAACCACCTTGTAAATACTTTCATAACCAACTTTGAGTAGAAATTTTTTAGTTTACAACTACTTTATCACTTATGATTTTAAAAAGGTAAAACATAACCCTTTTAAGTTATATCAATAGTACAATGAAGAAATAGAAAATTAAAAAATGACTTTGAGTGGTTATGAGAAAGAGATAAGTGTTTTTGTTGTGTAGGACTATGTTCTGATGTGGTAATAATTTTTTATTGCCCCTATTGAGATGAATTGAACTTATATATTCTGAACCTCTGAACTACTTAGATAATTCATTCTCTTTTAAGAAAAACTATATGATTCAATTATGAAATCCATTCATATGATTCATTGTTGGCCTCTTCAATCTTTTTAAAATTTTATATAATGTTCAATGTGAGATCCATAATTGCATTATGAATACTGCTCAGGTTTTTCATTGATCCCTTATTTAATGTATCTACTCCAAATAGTTTATTTTTGATCAACATATAAAATTATTATTTCAATTTTATATTTTTTCAAACTTTTGAATCATCCTCATTTGATAGGTCATAATTAATAGAATAAATATTGGCATGTACCTCAGATTTTACCTCATCAAAAACTTTATCATGATCTTGTAAGTCTTCAAAGCTTTATCCAGAGCATGGATCTTTAAGTTTATGCATTGAGCCCACAAACATGAATAATTATATTCTAAATTTTCAATAATATCTCTTGAGACCAAATAATTCTCATCCATGGTGGCCATGTCCCTCAAATATCAAATTAATTTATTCCATTTTTCATTTTCTTTCTATGTATCATATTTTTCTTCTTCAACCTTTCCCTGACTAGAATTCATGACATCATATATCCTTTGATTCTCATTGAGGAAATTAAAACCTTCCAAATGAAAATATTCAACCCATGACTCTATCACTTTACCATGATTGTTATATTAACTAATTTTGGCAACCATGTCCTTACCAATGACAAATTTAGAATTTGGAATTCTTCCTCCAGACGAATTTGATATAGGTGTAGAAATTACATTCTGAAAAGTTTCACCAATATTCAAAATATATTTAATGTACATTGAAAGTACATGCACCTTTTCTTCTAACTATTCCTTAGTTTGCATTCCCTATTTTATCATTTGAATCAATTTAGTTATAGTCAATTTGAAATTATGAATGTTACCTTCAAGAGTTGATTCACTAAAACTAGTTTTACTAATGATCTAATCAACTAAAGTCATTTGATCTTGATTCTTATCCACATGATATTTTAATATTTGTATGGACTTTGTAACTGAAGAGTCAATAATCAACCTCAAATTAGTCTTGGCCTTTGTTCTATTTGGAAGACCTTTCAATAAATTGGTGATAACATCAAAATAAATTTTGGCTAGTGTGAATGAAGGATTTTTCTTACCAACAAGTTGTTTTACCCATGAATAAGACATGTCTCCCTATGAAATAGAATTAAGCATATTTTTAAACCAAGATAGTCAATGATGATAACTATTGCATGGGTGAGATAAGAATAGATATAGGCTCAACTAATTGTGGGGGAAAAATAACTTGTTACGCATAGAAAACTAAAGGTGGAGGCAGAGATGGAGATGGAGTTTGGAATGATGATGATGGAAGTGGAGGGGGAAATGGAAGGGATGAAGTTGTAGATGAATCATAGGAAGATAAATTATAGGAAAAATGGCATAACCTGGGTCTACAGCCAAACACTGGTGAGTAGTGTTGTCAATCAACAGTGAAGGATCCATCTCTTGTGTGATATCTAGAGTAATAGATGAAGTATGTCTTGTACTTTGAAGTTTTTTCCTTGATAATTAATCCCCAAATGTTTATTTAGGAAAGCAATATTTTTTGAGATCTCCTCCATCCCCTCCACCTATAGCAACCAAATGATTTTTTTAGTTATAACTTTCTCTTATATGGAAGAAACTATGGTTTTCAAAGTTGAAAACTACATCCTATATCCAATTACCTATTTAAGTAGTTTTTCATTTTCATTTTAAATTAAATATTGCTTAATAAAAACTCAAATGAAAATAGTGTTTACAGTGAATACCTATGGATTAGAGGATGTTTCACAGTGCTTTGAATATAGTGACAGTGAGCTTCTTTTTGTGTAGGAAGAATAATTTGCACACATGTAAACACTTGATGAAAATGGATTAATAGATAATTGGGTGAGCTGCCTAGTTAGAAACCAATTTTGGAAATTTGTGAGATTACTCAAACGGATGTCATCTTTCTTGTTCACACAATAAATTGGATTAATAACATATGAAATTATAATAGATAAAAGATGTGATAACAATGCTAATTAAGATTTAATTTTCAATTAAACTATCAATATAAATGTAATATTCCTCCCAATAAGTTAAAGAAAAGTCTACATCATCTTGTATGAAAACTAGTTATTCTTAAATGGATTTGAGAGAGGGTGAATAAATTATTGTGGAGAGAGATAGATCAAAATTAATGTCACTCTAATTAGCAACGAAGGGTTGGGAAACTATGGGGAGATCAGTGGTACTAATTATGTCATGTATTAAGGCTATATCTAAAAGACAATAAATTAGTAAAGAATATAAGCAAGGGTATATGATTAAGGTCTCAAGTTATACAAATTAAATACAAGGTATTGATGATGATCCTTACAGTATCGGTGATGGTTGGTAGAATTAGTGTCGAATCAAGATAAATTGATGTCAATTATCTCTATGACTAAGTTTAATAAAAATAGAGATTAGACAAGATTATTTGGCTAATAGAGATTGATTAAAATATAAATAAGAATATAAATGATATTCTGAAAACTAGATAAATAGATAAAAATGGACAAATTGATAGAAAATGATATAAATAAAACATAATGACTCAAATTCAATACATTTGTAAGCAAGATGAAACTTTTCCACAAATGCAAGTAGTTTATCAGGGTTGAAAAAGGATATGGATTGAACATAGTGTATTTATGGTAGAGTTTTATTAAGGTTACCACTAATTCTCTAATAAATCTTTAAAAAAATTGATGCTCTAAGTTTCTAGGTCTAGAATGCAAAGGCTAGCTTGGTACTTAAGGATAGATGTTGACACATAGAATCAGTGCCAATCATGGGAAAATTGGTGTCAGTTCACCCAAATTTTCCACTTTGATTTCAACCATGGGTGAAAATGGATTTACTACAAGTGGAAATGTTTGTAATAAACTCATACAGGGGTAAAGTGGTTAGGGGGTAGATTCCTTGGGTAATAAATGGATTTAGGAGGTTAGGAGGGGTAGTATAAAGGTAATAGTAAAGGCCAATTACCAAGATATTAAATGGTAAATATACTAAATACTTGGATAGGGATTGTTTAGGATATTAAATAAAAATATTTAACTATAACACTTGATTAATTATCCATAGGGTATGAAGTTATAGTGTCTACATTTTCCCATTTTTATGGAGTGTATGGAATAGGTCTTGTGAGGCAAAATACCATGACATGCCCACTACCCTAAGTTTATGTGAGGAGATATCCCCCCTCAAAATGGGAGCCACTAGAGGATAATGAGAATAAAATGGGTTTGAAAAATTGAAAAATGTATAGGATAGGTAGATAACATATGAGCTCTAATAAACATGAAGTGTATGTTTTACAAAAATAAGATTTAATATAAGACATTCAGATATTCCCCAAGGAAAATCCCATAATAGAATGCCAAAATAATAAATAGGTGGGATTAAATGAAGGCTAAACAAGAGAACAAGTGATAAGACTTGTTTGAATAAAGCATATGGTGTGTTATATGGTGTGCGCTCTACCTATAGGTAGTTGTTCTCAAGGGAGAATGCATCCTCAAGACCCATTAAGGGGAGATACCTATAATAGTACATGCCTTATGAAAGTTGTGTGACCCTCATGGGGTTAAAATCCACAAACCTAAAATGGTGTAGGTTGAATAATAGGGTAGATGTGGTAAGGTATTAGGATGAAGCTAAGGAGTAGGGATGGATATATGTAAAATTGTAAGTAGTATAAAAAGTGCCAATTAGTATCAGTCCAAAATAAATCGATGATGATCTACCTAAAAGATACTAATTTAAAATAGATAAATATCGATTTGAAATGAGGTATATAAGCAAGTTTGAGGTGGAAAAGTGCTCATCTAGTATTTTTGAAAATTAAATGATGCTTGAGATCTCAAATGAGGAATGTG
The DNA here is from genome assembly GCA_037957365.1 of Torreya grandis. Taxonomy (NCBI): domain Eukaryota; kingdom Viridiplantae; phylum Streptophyta; class Pinopsida; order Cupressales; family Taxaceae; genus Torreya; species Torreya grandis. The sequence continues at coordinate 132,617 of JARHVA010008473.1, read as the reverse complement.
ATGAAATGAGATGGAGGCTAGCGGTAGTGGATTTAGGTGACATTGATGCTCATAGGATGAGGGAGGTATATTATTTTATTAATTTTTGTGAATTTTTGAATTTTTAAGATTTTATAC